>OVAN01003252.1:0-29855 GCA_900406275.1 Anastatica hierochuntica
AAAACTGATCAAACGAAGACTTGTAGGTTTTGTTTGAGTGATATCTAATAATCTTGAGTGATTTTTGAGTTTCAAGTTTATTCCAACGCATCCGTTCTAACAATTGGTATCAAAGCGATCAACCAACATACAGGTTGAGATCTTGGGAGAAAAGAATGGACGCTGGAAAAGAACTGATAGCAGTTCAGAAACCTAATATTCTTGATGAAAACAACTATGGTCATTGGAAGGTCAAGATGATTCAGCTGATCAGGTCAGTTGATGAAGATGCATGGACCTCCGTTGAAGAAGGATGGGAGGAACCATATGTTGTCTCAGCAGACGGAGAGAAGCTTCCAAAACCCAAGGATAAGTGGACAGATGATGAGAAACTTGCGTCAAAGTTTAATTCAAAAGCCATGACTGTGATTTTTGGAGCAATTGATCTGGAATAGTTTAAGCTAATCCAAGGTAGTGAGTCAGCTAAACAAGCATGGGATATCTTGAGAAATTCATTTGAAAGAGATGCAAGCGTAAGGAGAACCCGAATGGATCATCTGGCTTCGCAATTTGAGAATTTAAGAATGGAACTTGATGAATCCATTAAAAGTTTTAGTTCCAAGCTTAGTGCTATGGCACACGAAGCTTCTGTGTTAGGTAAAAAATACAAAGAAAAGAAACTGGTGAAAAAACTTCTGAGATGTTTGCCTCCAAAATATGATGCTCACATAGCCGTGCTAAAGATGACTAAAAACACTGATACGCTTAAGTTTGAGAAGCTTGTGGGAATGCTCAAAGCAGAAGAGATGGAAGCCGCTGCAAATCTGAATAACACACACAAGGGTGTGGCACTGACTGTTACTGATAAGGATGAACACTTTCAAAAACTTGAAGACAACATGAGTCTACTGGCAAAAAGTTTTGGGAAGACGGGTAGAGAAAGGTACCAACAAGACATTAAATCGCTCTGTTAGATATGGTGAAGAAAAACTGGGACGAGCAGATTCAGAGCCTTCTGCCATGAGGAATTTTCGTTCTGATCGGGACACCGGAAGGAAGAAATCGGACATCCAATGCTTTGAGTGTGAAGGTTATGGTCATGTCAGAATGGATTGTCCTCTGACTAAACGCAAAGAGATTTGATGCTCTGAGTGCAAAGGCTTTAGTCATGTAAAAACAGAGTGCCCAAATCTCTCTAAAAGAAAGGAAAGATCTTTTCTTTGCTTCAGCGACTCTGAGACAGATGAGGATGATGACTCTGATATGCTGAATTTTGTTGCTTTTACCGCTAGAACAGACGGGTCCAAGAGCAGAGTAGAATCTGATTCTGAAAGTGAGTGTGATCCGGAAATTGACCCTAAGCTGGAATACCGTAAACTATACGATAGCTGGGTTAAGCTAAGTAATGACAATCTAAATCTGGAGAAAGAGAAAGCTATGCTGAAGGCTAAGGTAAACATACTAGAACTGGAAAGTATTCCAGTTCAAAAGGAGGAAGCCAAAACAGAGACTCAAATTGATAACGATGTGTCACTCAATCAGAAGACTGAGCTACACATCAAGTCGCTGGAGTCAAGACTGGATCACATGCAGGATGTCATTGACCAAGAAAGAGAAAAGTCGAAAAATCTTGAGTATACTCTTCAGGAAGATCGGAAGAAAATCCCTATGTTGAATTCAGGCACTGAAAACCTGGAGCATATCCTGTCAATAGGACAGCCACCTAAAGTCAACTGGAGATTGGGATATACTCGATTTAAAGGAGAAACAGCCCCTGGAACACAAGAAGAAGTGTTTCTTGGGAAATTTGTGAAAAGCAATCGTAATAGTCATGTGGAAGAATCAAATATGAAAACTGAAATAAGAGCGGCTGATCTGAAACCAAGCAAGTTGCAGCAAACAAGCGTGAAAGCTCCCCAACCCAGGACACAAGCCCAGCTGACCACCTATGTCAGAAACAGAGGATGTTTATTCCGTGGAAAATAGAATCATCGGGTGAAACATTGTTTTTTGAGAAGAAGAAGAATCGGCCATGCTTGGAGGACCATGCAATGCTATATGGAGCCTACTAAAGTCGGTATGATATGGATTCCAAAGAAGGTTCTATACGCCTTAACTGATCATAGGACAGAAACCAAGAAAAATGTGGCTAAAGAGACTAACGCCAATCAAGAAGAGAGTTTATTGTTGACCTGCAATTTTGCTCAACTAAACACTTGTGATGTGAGTGATACAAGCAACTTATGTGACTTACAGGCTGAAAGCTCAAAGGTTGAGGTACCAATGCTCAACAATGCGGCATACACTTCTGTTGAAGCAGAAGATGCAGCTAAATGGTATTTTGATAGTGGATGTTCACGCCACATGACTGGAGATGCTCAGTCTCTGCGAATACATACTGAATTAAAAGGAGGAAAGGTAACCTTCGGTGATGGTGGTCAGGGGAGAATACAAGGTGTTGGCACATTGGACCGATCAGATCAACCACAACTAGCAAATGTATATTTGGTTGAAGGTATCAAGGTTAATCTAATAAGTATTAGTCAGCTTTGTGATAAAGGTTTAAAGGTAACATTTACCAAAACAGAGTGTGAGGCTGTGGATGAGAAAGGAAACATCATTCTGTCTGGAATTCGGTCTGACAACAATTGTTATATGTGGAGACCATCTGAGAAATGTTTGTCTGCTGTAGCATCCAAGCTTGATTTGTGGCACAAGAAGTTGGGGCACATGAACATTAGAGCTTTATGCCGCCTGGTAGAATCTGAAGTGGTGAGAGGGGTACCAAAACTGGAAGGCAAGTCTGAAATAGTATGCGAGGCATGTAACAAGGGAAAAAAAGTCAAAGTTCACCACATTAGGGTCTCGGACATAACTACCAAACGAGTTCTGGAACTAATTCATATGGATCTTATGGGACCAGTTCAACCTGAAAGTATCTCTGGGAAAAGATATGTTTTCGTGTTGGTGGATGACTTCTCACGATATACTTGGGTTAGGTTTCTGCGAGAAAAGAGTGAAGCATCTGAAAGTTTCAAGATACTTGCCTTACAACTCAAGACTGAGAAAGGAAGCATAATCCACATCAGAAGTGATCGTGGTGAAGAATTTGTCAATGAAAATTTTGAGAGGTTCTGTCAAAGTCAAGGAATAAGGCATCATTTCTCAGCACCACGAACACCTCAGCAAAATTGTGTGGTTGAAAGGAAGAATAGAACTCTTCAGGAAATAGCCAGAGCCATGATGCAAGGAAACAGTGTGTCACACAGATTCTAGGCAGAAGCGATAAATACAACGTGTTACATTATCAACCGTGTGTACGTGAAACATGGTTCCACAATGACTCCCTACGAAATCTGGAAAAGGAAGACCCCAAATCTTAGTTACTTCCATGTTTTTGGATGTGTATGCTACATCTTAAATGACAAGGACAACTTGGGAAAATTTGACTCACGAAATGATGAAGGGATCTTTCGGGACTATGCGACTAATAGTATGGCTTTTCGTGCTTTCAATCGAAGAACTCAAATGGTGGTGGAATCAGTGAACATTGTGTTTGATGACAACAACAGCTCACAACTTCAAAAATCGTATTGACAGAAAGTGAGTCATACAGGGGTAGATTGTCTCATCAGAATCCAGAATCTGATGATATGAAAATTGAAGAAGTGGAAGAGCAATCTGAAAGACCTGTTGTTCAAGTGCACAAAAACCATTCGGCTGAGGATCTCATTGGGGATCTAAATGATGGAAGAATTACGCGTAGGAAGAAAATAAACTTCAAAGAAATGGTACTGCTTGCTGAAATCGTTGAATTTGGATGCTTTGTGTCTTTCATAGAAACGAAAAACATTCAAGAAGCTCTTGAAGATGAATTCTGGACAAACGCATGTCATGAAGAGTTAGAACAGTTCTCACGTCTTCAAGTGTTGGACTTGGTTGCCAGACCAAAAGATGTAAACGTCATTGGGACAAAGTGGATCTTTAAGAACAAGATAGATTAAAATGGGAATGTTGTCAGAAACAAAGCAAGACTGGTAGCTCAGGGGTACACTCAGGTTGAAGGAGTGGATTTTGACGAGACTTTTGCACCTGTGGCTAGGCTAGAATCCATAAGACTTCTGCTTGGTATTGCCTGTGACTTGAAGTTCAAGTTATACCAGATGGATGTGAAGAGTGCATTTCTAAATGGATTGCTCCAGGAGGAAGTTTACGTAGCTCAGCCTAAGGGTTTTGAGGATCCAGATTTACCTGACCATCTCTATCATCTGAAAAAGGCCTTGTATGGTCTGAAACAAGCGCCTAGGACATGGTATGAAAGGTTAGCATAATTCTTGCTTGTGTCAGGATTTGTCCGAGGAAATGTGGATAAAACGTTATTTATTTTGACAAAGAATGAAGATTTTCTGGTAGTACAAGTTTACGTCGATGATATCCTGTTTGGAGGAACAGACCAAGCCCTGGTTGATGAGTTTGTCTCAACCATGACTAAGGAATTTAAGATGAACTTGGTCGGAGAACTGACTTACTTTTTGGGATTGCAAGTAAAGCAGTTGGAGGATGGGATATTCATCTCACAGGCGTCATATGCTCGAAACTTAATCAAGAGATTCGAGATGCAAACCGCAAAAGAATCTACGACTCCAATGAGCACTACTACCAAATTGTCTAAGGATGAGAAAGGTGTCAAAGTGAATGAAAAACTCTACAGAGCTATTATCGGGAGCTTACTTTATCTCACAACAAGTAGGTCGGATCTGTGCTACAATGTGGGAGTGTGTGCTAGATATCAAGCAAGTCCTCGAGAATCCCATATGCTGGCAGTCAAACGTATCCTTAAATATGTTAAAGGGACTCTCGATTTTGGTGTATATTTTACCAAGGATACTAACTCTAACCTTGCAGGCTTTTGTGATGCAGACTGGGTAGGAAGTTTAAATGATCGAAAGAGCACCTCAGGAGGATGTTTCTTTTTGGGAAATAACCTAATTGCTTGGCACAACAAGAAGCAAAATTTTGTCACTCTGTCGACAACTGAGGCAGAATATATTGCACTGGGTAGTTGTTGCACTCAACTACTGTGGATGAAACAAATGCTCAACGATTATGGTATTCATACTGACTCTTTTCTCGTTTTCTGTGATAATGTGAGTGCTATCAATATATCGAAAAATCTTGTTCAGCATTCTAGAACCAAACATGTTAATATTAGACATCACTTTGTTAGAGAACTTGTTGAGGAGAAACTTGCAATTATTGAGCATGTTACTACAGATAGATAACTTGCTGACTTGTTCACTAAACCTCTAGATCTAAAAACCTTTTGTCGTCTGAGAAAGGCTTTCGGAATATGTGAACTTTAGTGTGTCACCCAAGAAGCATGTTGTGTGTTTATTAAGACCATCACTTTCCTTTGTTTTAAATCCCTGTTCCTTATCACCAAAAATCTAAAACCTCTGTTCAACTAGTGAGACAATACCAATTACAGGCTGGGTTTATGAAAATTTTTATGTGTTGTGTTCCTTATATATAAAAAAGGGGGCGAGAGTCGGAGGAAAAAATAAAATGATACCCTAGAAAATTAGGGATATTCGACTCTCAAGCTAAGAAATCAAAAAAAAAATGATACCCTAGAAAATTAGGGAAAATTGATTTCAAGTATAACACAAGTATTAATTGCTTGATCTAGTATGTTCATGGACCTCTCAAATCAAGGAGTGTGGACACCTATCCTGGATAAGGACAATCTCTCCTTGCTTAGTTGATCAGTTGTCCTTATTTTTGACGTATTCTCAACCTAATGGATTGTGATCTGCATGGTCTATATAACACTGTATGTCTTGAATTGTGGTCACCATAAAAGGGAAGTGAACGTGTCAGCCTACTATCGTGTAATCTCTGCTTGCTTATTCAAGTGTCTACTATGCAAGTATCTAGCCTTGTGTCATTAAGTCATGTTTTTTGTTTCTATTATGTTTTATGGTATTGTTCTTGTGTGTTATGGATGGTTCTAGTATTAGCTAAGCCTGCTGATTTATGGGCCGAAAAGCCCAACTGCTTATGTTTCACTAATAATCAATCAAACGCTATGTCGTTTTTGTGAGGCGGTTTGTGTTTCAGGAAAAGCGGGAAAGTCTTTTTAACATCAGAAGGATGTGTCTCACAAACCCTAATTGTGCCGTCAACCGTCTCATCGCAAATCTCTCTACTGATTGTGGCTCATTAAACACACCCTAAAAATACCTACAAATATCTTTAAAAATTGAAATTATTAAGAAATCCTAAAATTATAAACAAATTAACAAATTTAATCAAATTTATAATTGTAATTTGGGTATATGGATATCAGGTATTTAGGGGTATCCATTTGTATATTGGGTATGTTCGGGTACCCGATCGGGTATCGGTTCGGTTCGGGTAATACCTGATACCCGATCGGGTATTTAACTTATTTCAGTTTGGGTTCAGATCCATTCTTTTCGGTTCGGGTTCGGTTTGGTTCTTCGGTTCCGGGTATTTTGCCCACCCCTATCTAAGACAACCTATTGGTCCTCGGCAACAGCGCCAGAAAACTTGATATCTCAGGTTTTCACCCAAGAAATCACTGTAAACATATAGTTAAACACGTTGTAGTAGTTAGGGATCGAATCCACAAAGACCAAAGATTACACAAAAAGCTACGAATCACACGTGGGCTAAGAACAAAAAAGAAGAGTTTGTAAAGATTTATAATTTGAAATCAAGTAGTCAGAAAGCAATGAAACAAGTGGGTTGTAAATCAATTAGAGAAAAACGCTGGACATAGGGTGTTCTCAGGAAAATCATTTCATCATGATTGCAGGTTTTGTTGTCAAGGAAACAATTAAGAGCCATCTTGAACTCAATTCACAATGTTATAATTAACCTACTTCCGTAGCGCAAATTATCTATGCTTAAGGATCCTAGACACTAACTTCTGTTGAATTTTGAATCCTAAAATGCATTCTAAACATGATTGATTTGTTCACAAATTGTTTACACATCAATTTCCATTGGTCTAAAACAATTTGCTCATTTATCTTCCTTTTAGGCATTTAATCAAGCACTTTCGGTGCGTTAAACAATCTAAGTTCTTGAACAAGGTGATCAAACCAATTTAAGCATGAAGAACAAAGATAAACGAAGATCAATTGATAATTCTCCAATCTAACAACCTAACAATCACTGAACCATGAAATCCCTATGTGAGAAACCCTAAACCCAACTAGAAAACTACTCACACATGAAAATCAAATTAACACAAGATGAATTGGATGAAAACATAATGTATTGAAAGGAAAACACAAGAATAGAGTTCAGAATTCTTCTCCAAATCGAAGTACAGAACTAGATCTTCTCTATACGGTATTAAATCTCTCCAAAAGATCTTAGAACTCCAAAAACAACATCATGAAAACTAAATCACGACTCTAGGTTATGTTTACAAGTATTCTGGTTCAATCTTTGGTTTTCCTCGGTTCAGAAACTGATTTAAAAATCAGACTTTCACGACATGCCTTGGATCGATAAATCCAAGGAGCATGGGTCGATCGATCCATGTCATTTTGTCCAGAAATTTCACTTCGTGATCCAACTTCTTCGCGACATTTGTCTAGAATAATCTTTAAGCTCATAAATCCGTCATATCGCGTTCTTCTACTCATTTCAAACCTATAACCTGTGAAAAACACAAAGAAGAACAAATACCCAAAAGGACACATAATACTTCGGAAAACTAAATTTTCTTGACTAAAAACGCGAATAAAACATGTAAAATCACAATACATCAGGTTAGATCCTTCCAACAAAGGTATTATGTGGTCACATTTGCCTTTGTGAGGTGGTAAGACTTTAGGTTCTTCAAAAATATCCGCATATTCTTCCAATAATTCTTTTGAACCTTCACACACCACCATATTATTAGTTTCCAAGACCACAAAACATAACTCCATCTCACCACCTGAATCTACTTGATTTACACATATCATTGACAATTGCACTTCACTCTCCTACAACTTCCTCAATTTAATAGCTTTAACTTCTTGAATGGAACCTTGTTTAATGCCATGTAATACAACCTCCATGTTCATGAACTTAAATTGCATTTCCAGTTTTTTAAAATCCCAAATGATAGGCCCTAATATCTCCAACTATTGCACACATAAGACCATATCACAACCTCCCAATGGAATTACCATTAAATCTGATTGAAAAGAAGTCCCTTGAAAATCCCACTTAAACTTCTCTATAGTTGCATCAACTCTCAGTTTACTACCATCTGCTATAGACACTCTTCTCATTCCTGTAGGTAATAGTTTGCAATTCAATCTTGCGGCTACCTTAGGATCAATGAAGTTATGTGTTGATCCCGAGTCTATAAGCACGAAAAGAATCTTCTTCCCATGTAAACCCCTCACCTTCATAGTTCTATAGATGTCAGCTACACATGTGACAACATTCATTGATATATAAGTTATATCACTCTCAACTTCTTCACCAAATTTTCCTTCTTCTACTTCATAAAACTCCTCATTGTCTTCTATTTCAAGCATATATAACTGAGTCCTTTTATGCTTAAGATAATGCTCCAATGTATATTTTTCATCACAAATGTAGCACAACCCTTTAGATCTCTTATCACTCATCTCTTCTGGTGACAAGAATTTTTGCGGTTTTGTGACAGATTCTTTCACTTTCTCCTGTGCCATGGTCTCTACTTTCTTATTCTCCATAGGTTTAGGATATGTTAAAAGACCCTTATTTTGCATATTCACAACATTTTTTGACCGTTGCCAACTACTATTAATCTCCTTCTTAGGGTGGGCCTTCTCATACAATCTTCCCAACATCCGAACGTGCATTTGTGTGACATTTCTCAAACCAGCCAGATAAGCACTTACTAGATACTTCTCTGTCATCTTCACACGAGTTCTAATCAATTCAAACTTAGCATGATAATCGACAATCCCACCCGTCTCTTGTAATTGCTTCAGCTATGCAATAGGATCATCAAGAACTTCTTCAAATCTCTCTTTCAACGCATTCTTGTATGACTCCCAATTATCGAACACATGATTTTCTTCTTCAGATCTAATTATTGATTGATGCCAAGTTGTAGCTAACTGATCAAAATGTATCGATGCTAATCTTATTTTCCACTCCTCACACTACAAGAAAACAACTAGTTAACAACGACGAAAATCGTCGTAAAATCGTTGTTAAAGCAGACTAACGAGGAATTTACGACGAAAACAAAAACAAAAACGTTGTTAACAGATCGTCGCAATGTAAAAATCGTCGTTAACTTAACGAGGACAGAAATTCGTCGTTAACTAATTGTTAATATTTCGTCGCAAAATACTCGTAAATTAACAAGATTGTAACGACGAAAATTGCATTGTCTCTAATTCGTAGTTAATGTGATGTAAATTAACGATTGTTAAACAACTAAATTGAAGCATAGGATCGTCGTTAAATCGTAGTTATTTTACGACGACTTAATGATTTAAGTTAAAAACAATCGTCGTTAAATCGTCGTATTATTTTTAACTTACGTCGTTAAATCGTCGTAAATTAACTATGATTTAACAACGATTTTTTAATTAAAATTAACAAAAAAAACCAGAATTAAAATTTTTTGTAAAATAAATAATTAATAAAATTAAAATAGCAATATATATATATATATAAATTTCTAAAAATCATACAATATAAAAATAAATAATATAATATAAAAAGCACATAAATCCTAGATCTATGGATCTACTCCTAGATCTATGTCGTCGAAATAGCCATCAGGGTAATTCTTCGGATCGATGGGCTGCTGCTGCTGCCCCTGCTCCTGCTGCTGCCCCTGGTCCTGCTGCTGCGGCTCGCGCGCTAGCTCAGCTACGACCTGTCTCATCAGACGAGCAATGTTCGGACTGAACAATGATGTCCTCAACCCGAAGATGGGCGTATGGAGCAGTAGGCGGAACATCCAAGTTCGGATGTACGCTCCCATCGGTCCCGACTGCCTCTGGTGCTAGTGCCTGATGATGAGGGGGATCCATTATAGCAGCTGGTGGTGGTGGCGGTGGCGGCGGAGGAGACGGCGGCGGCAGTGGAGACGGCGTAATCATCGGTCTCGTCCTAGTACTCGAGACTGGTCTACTAGATGACGTCGAGGCTCCTGCCCTACGAGCCTCGGCCTCCCGCTCAGCGACGAAATGAATGTAATGGGCAGAATGACTTTTCTAGGGGGACCCATCATAACTAAAAAAATAGAAATCTATAATTAAAATTTTAGGAATTTGTACATGACTTAATTTTAATTTTAATTTTAATACTTTCAAAAACAATGAAAGTCTTATTATTGTGATTTTAGGAAAAATCACAATAATAATCAATATTGTGATTTTAGAAAAAATCACATTTAAAATTTAGTATTTAGTTTAAATTTAAAAATTTTAAAATCATTATTGTTTAAGTTTAAAAGATTAAATTTAAAATTTTCTTTATTTTTAAATTTAAATTTAATATTTAGTTTAAATGTTAAACTAAATATTAAATTTAAATTTACATATCCTAAGGCTAATTTTCAGTTACTCGTTTTAATCCTAAGGTGAAATTATAAATCCTAAAGATAAAATTCAATCCTACAACTAATTCAATTTCTAATCTATTTCATAATTTAAATATTGAAATTATTTAAAAAGATTAAGTTAGAAGATTACTTTTTTAGGAGTGGAGATTGTGATGAGGTTGTTGATTTCGTGTGAAAGTTGGAATGAACAACGAAATGGGGACTTGCTCGATTACATAGATGAATAGGTCGTCGTAAATTCGTGGCAATTTTTTTTTAAATTTTTGGCATTTACGCGCCGGGGGGAAATCGAAAAGGTTCTTATTTTTTTGAGCAATCGTCGTTACATTGTCGTTATTTAACGATGATTTAACAACGAATTGTACTTTTGTATGATTCGCATTTACGCGCCGGGGAGAAATCGAAAAGGTTCGTATTTTTTTTAGCAATCGTCGTTACATCGTCGTTATTTATCGGCGATTTAACGACGAATTGTGCTTTTGTACGATTCGTACCTCCTTGTACAAAGAACACATGAGGATGTAGACGTTTTAGGGTTTAGGGTTTGAGAGTTAACAACGATGTTACTACGATTATGTTATATTCGTCTTAAAATCATCGTTAATTACCAACAATTTAATGACGATTTGGGTAATTTGTTTCCAAATCGTGAAAAACTTTGAATTTTTTAAAATGCTTCGATCAATCTAGGTTGGAAAACCTTGTATTTGTCCTAGTATTAAGCATTACAACATTTTTTGAAAGAAAAAAATTTCTCAAAACTTTCGTCTCAGAATGTCTTATACATTACAATGTCGTTTATGTTGTTTCTCTTTTAGATGTTGTGTATTGCTCATGTTTTAAAATTTTTGATGATACGAAAACATCAATTCATACTTATACTTATAATGTGCTTTTTGATGAATGTGTAGTTGTATAATTTGATAACCGATATCCCGATTTAGGGTTTAAGGTTTCATGTTACTTTTTTCGGTAAATCATCGTAAGTTTACGACGATTTAACGACGATTGTATGTAAAACGACGACGTAACGACGTTTTGAAATTTAACAACGATTTAACGATTATTTATGCAATTACAACAAATTAACAATCATTTAACCACAAGTTAACAACTATATTTCATTTATTAGTTATAACTTATTAACTTAATTTTTAACAGTGATGAATCTACCATTTTGTAACACTTTTAAGAATCTGTGAAAACTTATATATATATATATATATATGGTGATTCAATTAGACTTAAATGATACAAATGTTAAGAAGAATGTGTCAAGTGTGATTTGTGGTGAAAGTGAACGAGGTATTTATAGAAATTTCATAAATTTTAGCATTGAATTTTTTTTGTCAAACAAATTTTAGCATTGAATTTACTTTGGATTTTAACAAAGAATTAACAACGATTTTTTTCTACCAACAAACAACAATTTAACTTTCAATTAACAATTATATTTTTTGTTTTTAATTATTAGGTACACCTATAATAAACGTTTTAAACATATAAAAATTTAGTCTCTGATTCGTTGTAAAGCACTTGTTAAATATATAGTTGTTAAATCGTTGTTATTTAACGAGTTTTTAACGACGATTTACAAAAACAATGTAAATTTGTCGTATAATCGTCGTAAATTATCCACATTTTAACGATGATTGAAATCGTCGTTAATTTACGACGATTTTATGACGAAAATAATTTACGTTGTTTATTCGTCGTCAATTCGTTGTTAAGTAACGACAATTTTTTTCGTCGCAAAAAGTCGTTGTTAATCGACTGTTTCTTGTAGTGTCAAGAGTGTTATCAATTGTTAAGAATTCCTTAATTTTGAACAACCAATCTTGACATTATCTCCATTGAATCGGGGAAAATCAATTTCGCCAATCGCGTAATACTAGCGTAATTACTTTGCGTATACGCTTTACCTCGACACTGCGATTCTGTTAGTGGCAAATGAAGATCCTACGTGGCTGATACTGCTAGTGACGATCTTCCCTTATTCCGATAACCTCTACAACTAGTTGCGTTAATCTGATTCACCGAAATCAAGCGAATAACTTCAAACATATCGACAATGTTCTTCAAAACCGTCTCCTCCAACTCTTGAGTGCTTTCAATAACCTGATCAACCTTTGAACCTAACGCTTCTTCTGTTTCACGAACCACCGCCTCTTTCAACAATGCTTGTGCTCGAGTTTCCGTCATTGATCCTGAGTTTTGGGGTTCGTCTTTACTTTGATACCTTTGTAACAGTAAACTTGTTATTTCAATTACAGAAAACTCATACTAATGTTCATAGAAACACAGATCTGAACTCACCTGTCAAGAGTTTCTAAAAGAATACTCTAGAGCAAAACGATGAGAAAGATATAATCCAAATCAGAGAGAAAGAAAGTCTGTTTTAGTTTCTACAGATCATGGATGATAAAAAAACAAATGATTCTTCTTCACTTTTATTCTTCTTCGAGCTCTGTATCAACAAGCTCTAGCGACTGCGTTGGATTTACGATATGCGTCAACATCTCCTTCACTCATTTCTTTATTATTCCCTCTATTCACAACTTGACATGTCACTGTCTCTTCTACTTACTCGAAACTATGTAACAAAAAGAAAAAATTCATATTTATTTTTTGTCCTGCCAAACATTAGTTAGACATGCGGAAAAAAGTTTTCATCTGGACTAAACCAAACTGATCCTACATAGCTACCGTGGGTGAATAAGTAACCTCGTGCTTGAACCTCTTTTGCAAAGACATCGACATGGATATTAGATAATTTGAGAATGAAAATCAAACTAAACTCTGAAATTTATCACAAAGAGAGATGAAGTAATCCAAATTCGATCTAACGACCGGCCAATCCAAAGGATTCTCTGTCATCACGAGAATGACGAGCAATCTGCCTCTATCCTGATCGAAGAGTAGTGTCTCTCTAAAAGACGTGTCATAGCCCAAAGAAGACCGTCAAGCTCTGCATGAAGCGATGAAAAGCTCTGTCTACACCTTTGCAGACCCAAAAGATTCTCCCCCTTTTATCCCATAAACACCACCCCATCCATTCACCGGTTCTCTTTCCTACCACAAGGCATCGACCGGACATGTGAGTGATTGAGAAGTTATCGAGGGTACCACCGCTAATGCGTCCACTGTGCTATGTTCCTCTTCCTCCTCCCCATTTTTTTGGTTTGTTGATCTTCAGCTTTATGCTTTTAGTGTCGCTAATTGAAGAGTATCTGCGGCCGAAATATTCTTCCCATTGAAAAATTTATCGTTTTTTGCCTTCCAAATGTACCAAATGATCTAAGAGAAAAATATCCCGTTCTATTTTTGATAAACTCGAATTTTTGGTTCTTCAAAGGAGGAAGTCCATATTTCGCTATAAAGAGGTACTCGGGAACAGACCCGGAAGTGAGACAAAATTCATATTTGTGGAGAAACAATGAGACTTTCGTTTATAGAAAAACTATTAAACTCTGGTTTATAGAGACAAAATGGTGTGTTAATAGAGTTTAAAATGATTGATTTGCTTACTTATGTCACCAAAATGCATTTATCTTTTCGGTCACTTGTCGTGAGAAAACTCTACAATTAAACCTGTTTTTGTTGGAGCAAGGATGGCTGATTTTTTGAGAAGTAATTTCCAGAACCGTACGAGTGAAACAAAACAAAGAAAAAGATCGTCTGGTAATTTATAAGGACAATAAATCAACTCTTTAAAATTTTTTCAAAATAGTGTTCCTGACTATCGGGCATGTTGGACTTGCAGACCCCGAAAAAGACGGCAGTAACACAACAAACATTTTTAGATTTTACACCTCTGGTGATTTTCACATGATATCTTAACCTAAACGAGTATAAGCGATCAATCAACCTCTTTACTTCGGTAACGTCTAGAACTGGCGACACTTTTAGTAAAATATTGTTGTGTGTTTGGATAATCGTCTGATTGTGAGCCCAATCGTGGTGTTGGTGCGTAGTGTAAGAACACTCGTCACCATGCATGTCAATCTCTCCTTTCTATATAAACCAAAATAAATCCCTTACTTCCCTCTAAAAGAAAAACATCATCAAACAAAAACAACAATGACCAAATTAGCCATAACACTTGTCCTTCTTATCTCCATAGCTTTCTCCCACTGCTTGGCCTTCCGTGTTGAAGTCCAAGAATTCAAGCCACCGCAGCAAGAGGAACAAGATGTTCTCGGCTACCATCCCGGCGGCGAGGGATGGGAGGAAGGGTCAACAGAGTATCCATACCACTTCGGAAAATGGAGTTTCAAGAATTGGTTCCAATCTAATGAAGGTTTTGTGAAAACGTTACCAAAGTTCACAAAACGTTCTCCAACTCTCTTCCGTGGGATAGAAAATTATCGATTCTCTTTGATGGAGATGGAGCCAATGACTTTCCTTGCACCTCACCATTGGGATGCTGATTCAGTTGCTCTAACTCTACAAGGTAAAGGAGTGATCGAGTTTGTGACGGATAAGACGAACGAATCCTTTCACATAACGAAAGGGGATGTGTTGAGAATCCCATCAGGGGTCACTCACTTTGTCGCCAACACTAACGACACAGTTCCTCTCCGCCTCGCCAAGATCTCCGTCCCCGTCAACACCCCCGGCCACTTCAAGGTCCATTTATAATCATTTTTTTTCCTTTCATCATTCCTATCTATTCACAATTAGTATTTTCTAAAACTTTTTGATTATTAACGTTGATGTGTCACAGGACTACTTTCCTTCTCGATCTCAATTTCAGCAATCATACTTCGCTGGCTTTAGCAAAGAAGTCCTCTCTGCCAGTTTCAACGTATGTTTTTTTCAAATTCTTTCTTTTAGTATTCTAAAGTGTTACCAAATGTATGGTGGTCTTGTGCTAACCAAGTTTATATAATTAATTTTGTAGATACCGGAAGAGTTGCTAGGGAGATTGATTAGGGGATCACAACAAATGGGACAAGGGATAATGCAAAGAGTTTCTCGGGACCAGATCAAAGAACTAACCAAAGACGCTTCTTCTCCTTCAAACAAACACAAGCACAAAGACAAAGACAAGGACAAGGACAAGGACATGAGCACATTGTGGAGCCCTTTCAACATCTTTTCACAAGATCCTATCTACTCCAACGACTTTGGCCGTTTTCATGAGGCACATCCTAAGAGCTTTAATCAACTCCAAGACCTTCACATCTCCATCGCTTGGGCTAACATGTCACAGGTTTACTTCCAATCAACAATCCTTAATTCTTATGGTTTTAATGATCGGTTGACTAATCGGGAAAAAATATGCAGGGATCTCTGTTCCTTCCTCAATATAACTCTAAGACCACCTTTGTAACATTCGTGGAGAATGGTTGCGCCCGCTTTGAGATGGCTTGTCCTTATACACACCAAGGAGAACAACAACAGCAACAACCATGGTGGCCTGAACAGGGAGGAGGAGAAGAAGAGGAAGACATAAGTGGACAAGTACACAAGATTGTGTCACACGTTTGTAAAGGCGAAGTCTTCATTATTCCGGCAGGTCATCCGTTCGCTATAGTCTCACAAGATCAAAACTTCGTGGCCATAGGGTTTGGAATTCATGCGTCCAACAGCACAAGAACATTCCTTGCAGGTAAATAAAAACATTTTCTAATTGATTAGTTTTCGTAAGTAGTGTTTCTCTCGCTCTCGAAGGTAACTTGTTTGGTTCGGTTTAGGCGAAGAGAACATGCTGAGAAATCTAGACTCGGTGGCAACGAGACTGACCTTTGGAGTAGGAAGTAAAGTGGCAGACAAACTGTTTACGAGCCAAAACTATTCCTACTTTGTGCCTACGGTTAATCCCAGCCATCAATTTCCAGAGAGGCGCAAGCCATCGTTCCAGTCGATCTTCAACATCGCCGGTTTCTGAGAATGAGTTAGCAGTCTTGCGGAAGCAAAGTTGTTAATATATCTCTATGTACGATGTAATAAGAAAGGTTAACTTGTCACTATCTAAGAGTTTCTCGAGTTGTAAATTTGCTGTGTCCGATTTCGTCCTCTGTTTTAATAAATAATACAAGAGTCAGTTTCACAAAAATCTTCTTCTGGGAGAAGAAACAAAAGGAACAAAAGCACCTGTTGAAAACAACTGCGATTGTACAAAACCCTAAACCCAACTCCTAACTATCCCTAAACCCTCTGAAAGCTGAAAAAATAAAACCCTACTAACGTTCTGATCGATGTGAAGTTAGCGACAAAGTGGTATGTCTCCTGCAAGTGGTAACTACAAAAAGGTTTATGCTCTTACCAGAACAAACCTGTCCAGGATTGTTCACCAGTTGAATCGGATTCACTACCGAATTCATCATCATTCTCAGTGGGAAGCAGCTTGATTCTATCGGCATGCTCAATTAACCAATCACTGAATCCTGGAGAAGCTGCAAGTCCTGCCATTGCTTCCCGCGTGGTTTCTTGTGTCAACTCTTCATACTCCCTCTTTGACAACTTCTTCCGGTTTGGCGTCCTGTGGTATGTAGAATAGTAATCCTGCTGTGCGATCGGTGTTCTCTCGTAAGCTGAAAACGGGGTGATTACTTGTCTAAAACCGTTAGAAGGAGAGACGAAAGGCGATGAGGGTCCACTCCTCCTAGCACTGTTCCACAACCCACCTCCAGAGCGGCTAAGGAATTCAGCTCGCCCATGCATTGGACTTTGAACTACAACCCTTCTCCTCATATCTCTACTGCGAATCTTTTTGCTGCCGGTGCTGAAGAGAAACCCGAGCAAGCTAGCTGCAACGAAAGCTCCCATCGCTAATGGAGTATCAAGGCTGCTCTGCAGAATGAATGTAGCAGCAACAGAGCGCATCGCCCACTTCACGAACTGAGCAACACTAGCATCCACACCTCCATCTTCTTTCGAAATAACAAACCTCCTCACTGTCCAGAACCCAAAAGCAGCTCCAGTAATGACTATCCCAACGAGCACAAGTAACACAACCGGATTATACATGTCTTCACTCAACCCAAAATTGACAAGAATCATGTTCACCATCATTGAGAAATGATGCAGAATGAAAGATCCAGCTCCTACCACAGAACCATAGAGAGCAAGATACATCACATTCTTTCTCCCAGTGGGTAAAAGCCTCATGACCTGATACATAATGATTATAAGGACGAGGAAAACCCCAACAGCCATGGAGCTCGTGTAGTAGAACGGAAGCCAGCGGCTGACAACTGGTGCCACCAAGATCAAGACCAGTCCAGTCACAAGACAAAGAACACGCCATCGATGAAACTCTTCCACAACGTAGATCGTAAACGAACCAGACGATGATTCAGTATTGAATCTCACATCAATGTATTGATTACCATATGGGGACATGACAGAGTTCCAGATCCCCTTGTGGAGGTTTCTCCAATCGGATTTCGCGCACTGGCACATACTACGCGAAGCGTTCCGGTGAACACAGACCTGGATTTTTCCGTGAAGCCCCTCTGGGAGAGTTTTCAATGGAGCCAAGTTTACCCTAAAAGAGGTGGCGTATTTCTCTAATTTGTTTCTGGAATAACCGGAAACTTGGATTCGTTCACACGAAGTGACGGTGATGTTCAGAGTTGGCTCCCCAGGACTAACGCCTTTGATAGCCGCCGTATCGGACGCCAAGGCGCCGTTGATCACCAAGGAGGACAAAAGAAAGATAACAAGAGGAAAGAGGAAACGTGTTGTAACAGAACGATGATGAGAAGAAGAAGAGGGAGGAGAAGTAGACATCGCCGCCGTGTGAGTCTTACAAACCACCGGCAAGGAAAGACGGTGGAAGCTATGGAGAATGAGAAGTCCCCATTTATTATAGGCGTTAGGGCGTAATAAGTAAGCAAGCGTTTGGGCGTATATAGTAATAGCGCTGTTTAATTATTATTTTAAGGAATAAAAGAATGTTGGGCCTCAAAAATAAAGCCCATTTCATTTTAAGCCCTTATTTCAATTTGGATATGCCTATTATACCCGCTAAGGTGTTGTGGAATTTACATATTTACCCTTGTTCGCCAAGACGCTTTTAGTCACGCAACGCCGGAGAAAAGCAAATCGGAGCGGACGGAGGAGGGATTTCGTGTAGGAGAATGTGTAGTTGTACAAATCCGGGAATGGAGTCCCTCTAACTACCGCCGCCGTCGCCGCCAACTTTACTCGCGGAGAGCTCGCCGCTGCACAGAGGAATCCCTCTAACTACCGCCGTAGTCATGATTTTAATGTGCATTAAGGCATGTATTTTTGGGGGTTATTGTCTTCCTTTGAGACTGGGTGTTTCTTATGTCCAAAACTTTTTTATGACTTTTACAAGGCAAGAAATGATTCTGCTGCCTTTCAAGGCTACTCTGGTTTACATGACTTGATTCTTATGTTAAATGTGATTCCCTCCACTAATTTATTATGATTTTTTGGATCATATCCCTGCCTTATACCCTCTTCAAGGCTCTACACAATAAACTCATATGGCTTTTGCTCTCATTTTCCTTTCTTTTTTTTTGTTGCTGATGAACTTTTTGAGACATATTCAGATATTCTTTTTGCTCCAAGTGATCAGAACCCGTATTCTGTGAATATCCTGATGGCTGGCTACAACAGTGAGAACGGATCATCCCTTTACTACATTGACTACTTTGCAACCCTTCACAAAGATGACAAGGGAGCTTTTCGTTAAGGCTCCTACTTCTCCCTCTCCACGATGGACAGACATCACCGTAGCGACATGTCTGTAGAAGAAGCCATTGTACTTGTCGACAAAAGCATACTTGAGATCCGATCATGACTTGTTGTTGCGCCACCAAACTTTTTGATCAAGATTGTTGACAAAGATGGAGCCTGTGACTGCGCTCGGCACCGTTATGTACAGGACATCACAACTGCTGTAATGCTGTTGTCTGAGGTACTTTGTCTATTGTTTCAGGCATTTGCTTTTGTTTATTTCAAAGAGTTGGGAGTTTGTTTTATTGACAATTTATTTGTTTGGGAACCAACTTTAAGCATCAAGCAACGCAGATATATTAATTCAAGAGTACAAAACCAATCTCACTCGAAACGAAGAACAATATACACAAAGCTTATTCAACCCAGCAATGACACAAATAAATAATGGACAATGCACTAATCAAATCACGTAAGGAAGAATACAAATGGAACAAAGAAAGAAATCATCAGTTGAACTTGAGAGCTATGAGGCCAATGCTGACGAAGAGAAGAGATGGTGAGAGTGCGTAGGCAGATGAGGGTGTTTCAGAAGGTCGACTGCTGCTTCCTCCGTCATTAGTCGTTGGAGCTCCGCCGTCGACTGTTGGTGTAGAAGGTCGGGTTGCATCGGACTGTGGTGTCTGAGCTGCTGGAGTCGGCTCTGGAACGATTGGAGTGGTCGCTGGACCTGGAGACATAGTCGGTCCAAATGTAGAATCAGGTCCTGTTGTTCACAAAACTCTTAAATCAATAAATCTTCTAAACAGCTAACTTTTTTGATTAATTAAGATAATAGTTTGATCAATAGTTTTTTACCAGGAGCAGCAGCTGGAGCAATATTGGCTGTAAATAAAATCAAACATAAATCAGATAATTGATTATATAAGCAAGCAAAGTAAAATGTAACGTATTTAGAGTGGGGAATTATTTGATTGTATTTGCCTTTGCATTGGAGAGGGACTCTAGGCATGTTACAAGCACGGGGAAGAGAGATGGCGGTTGTACGGTTAATCGGAATATTAAAAGGAACACTTCCGGTGACGATTAGACAAAGGCATCCCATTCCTCCGGTGGTCAAAGACCTCAGCGAGTTACAACAATCAGACGACGGTGAAGTTCCGTTGCTTGTGCTGTTGGTTAAGAAGTTCATACACGGACCAACGGTGGTCATCATCGACGGTGTACATTGGCTAAGAGGTTGTTGCTGGCTGCGAACCGGCAAAGCTAGCACTGCGATCAGAGCAACCACCACGAGAATCTTCGACATTGTAGAACCGATTAAGCTTTGTTTTTAGTTGGGTTCTTTTAGAGGTTTGTGTGTGGAAATGTGATGTGTTGTTGGTGATGAGAATGATGCAATTTGTGGGCTTTGGATTTTATAGGAAGAGGAAGGAAAGTGGAGGGAAGAAAAGAAGTGTGTGTATAGTTCAACTACTATAACTAATTAAGTTCCTTGGGTCGTTGGTAGCTAGTGAAATTAGCCAAAGAGATGCGTCCACTTGTATAGAGGAGTGGTAGATAGATAGCTGTTTATTAGATGAACCACTCTTTCAAAAGAGAGCAAAGAGATTCCATTATAACTTAAAAGAGATTCCATTAACAAAAAGCTCATTAATATTTGTTGATTTAAGTCTGATGTTCAGCTTACATAATAACACATACACATGCTGTCTTGGTAGACTTAGTAGCCTAAACAATGTTTTGTAAGATAACAAATTTTAATGTAATTATATTGATATCATTATGTTAGTAGTTAAAAGATAGAAATGAAACAAAAGTTAAATTCTCAAAAAAAAAACATTATCTATTTAAATCAGTTTTTTTAGAATTTATTTTCTTCAATGTAGTTTTTAAAAGTGGAATGACAACCATATGACTAAGTTTCACCGGTGAATCAAAAATAAAAATACTGAACGTAGAAAGACAAGTAAAAGATAATGTCCTAAATGAGAGTTTTGAACACCTGTTAAATCAAGTCAAATTAAATATAAAGCCATTGATCAAACCCAAAACCCAAAAGCAAAAATACAAAAGAATTATTAGCGTTTTATTGTATAGTAATCAAGAAGTAGTTCAACAACTAACGTATACCGTCACAAAGACCACCGACCCCAAAAAAGAAACAAACAGATCAGTTGTGTTCACAAGGCAGCACCAAGACTCTTTTGTCCAAATCTTTAACAAATCAAAAGCAAAACTGTTAGAAAAAAGAAGTAGGAAAGAGTTTGGTCACCCAAATTGAGCCACCTTAACCTTCCCTTTTGTCCTTTTATTACTTCTTCAATTCCTTATTTATATACCCAAAAAGACTTCAACAATATTCAATCAAACCTTACAAAACAAATTCATATTCTCCAAAACACATATCTCAAAGAAATTTATTTTTTTTAAAAACATGAAAATGGGAATGGGTTTAGTGTTGCTTGCAGTTTATGTAGCTGTGATGTCTTCTTCTACAAGTAGAGTCTTTGCTCAGTCGAGTTGCACAAATGTGTTGATCAGCATGGCGCCATGTCTCAACTACATAACTGGAAACTCATCTTCTCCTTCTCAGCAATGTTGTCGTCAGTTGGGAAGTGTTGTTCAGTCTTCTCCTGAATGTTTGTGTCAAGTCCTTAACGGCGGTGGCTCTCAGCTTGGGATCAATGTTAACCAAACACAAGCTCTTGCTTTGCCAAAGGCTTGTGATGTTCAAACTCCACCTGTTAGTCGTTGTAATAACGGTAAAGACTTTCAAAATACACTAGTTTATGAAGATTGCTCCAATCTCAAATCTTGTGAAAACTTACACAATATTACATTATTGCAGGTGGTAGTGGTGGTGTTGGTTCTACTTCTGGCTCTCCTGCAGAATCACCAAACAATTCAGGTAAATGAGGTTAAAACATATGTAAAGAAATAAACATCAATCTTAATAGTATATTTTTATATATCTAAATGCATCCATGTTTTTATGTTTAGGACCAGGAAATGGATCGAAAACCGTACCGGTCGGGGAAGGAGATGGACAATCCTCTGATGGAAGCTCTATCAAGTTCTCATTTCCTCTTCTTGCCTTCCTTTCCACGACTTCTTATATCGCAATCTTCCTAAACTACTGATAGTTTCTCCTAAAACCGATGAAGTTTTCAGATTGCATTCTTTATTTTTCCCTATTTATTTTACATTTCTTTTTGATTTTGTGTGATGTATCTTATGCTTTGTGGGTCAATCTACTTACCGTGTGGTATTGGTTTCCCTATCATGTTGTATCTCTTTACCTTTTACAATAAATATTACTTTCCATTACACAATTTTGATGACACAGAACACTAGCTCTCTCAACTAGTATGGGGTTCAAACTCAAGAACCAGAGAGATCGTATATAGTGAAAGATATCCTGAAACAAAGGAAGAACTGAACTTGTGTAAATTTCCACATGAAAAAGAACATCCTATATAGAATACGAAAACCCAATAAGCGCAAAGCAACGATCTGTTAGTCGTTTGCGGAACATGAGACCTAATGAGATATAAGATGAACCAACCTTTAACTGATGTATTCAATAAGGAGAAATCAACAGAAGTCAGTAAGTATCTGCATAGGTACCTAGCTTACATACTATTCACATATCAAAAAGCAAGTAGCCTATTTACATTAATTTCTTTGTAGATTTTTTTTCTTTTTAACAAGTTTCAAGTCTCTCCGTCTTGTGAATGCTATGAAAACTTTATGCAAGACATAGATGTTTGTAAAAGAATGGAGAAGATACAAAAGTGTCAGCAATAGTAGACGTTATAAATTAAAATATATTTATGTTGTAATATAAAACTATATTCTAACAAACTTTTGTACAATGAATGTTACTTATTCTAAAGTTCAAAAAAACAAAAAGTGATTAAACGAAGAACTAAAACAATGATAACAAAAAATGCTATGGACGAGTGGAAAACAACTTTATCATCAGTTCACTTGTATCTCGTTTGCCCGGTTGTCGAAGCGAGTGAATCTTGAGTCAGATGAATTTGCTGGTGATGAATGTTAATGCATAAACCGAGGTTGGTGATTGACCATGTCGACGTCCATTTCTTTCGAGCATTGGAAACAGAGGTGCAACAGAAATCGGATGATGTCTTTCGATCTGGTGGGAACAAGCAGGGAGGTAATGGTTGGTCAAACGCAGCTAAACCGAGGACCAAGGAGGCTCAGAGCCATTGTCTCCCAGATTTGCGACGAGTAAGCGCATTTAAAAAATAGGTGATCTCGTGATTCAATGTAGCTAGGCAGAGCACACACGCTAAAGAGGCAGAGCCATTCCAGAAGATTATTCGATCCCCCCGTTGATAATCAGGTAAGAAAAGCGAGCTATGTGGTGGAGGCATGTTTCAATGTTGCACAATTAAATCATACCTCTTACCATACAACATCAGTTGCAACTGTCGAATATGATTATATGTTTGTTTGGAAGAAAACCCAACCCTATATGCATTGTGCTTCCCTTTACAGAGAAACACGTCCAAACATGCGTTATCGAAAACTATTGGAGAGTCTTGAAGTGCTTGAGTAAGTAGTTGGAAAGGACGGGTGACACTGCCTCCAAAAATTCCAACCACCGCTGGCAGCTTGCGCTACAAAGGTAGAGGACGGAGTTTGTAAGGCCCAAAAACCTTGGAACTCAACTATGTCTATCAAGCGGCCTATGGGATGCCATGAGTCATACCAAAAGAAAACCGTTTGACAATTTCCTACTTTCACTTTTAGGAAGGTTTGAGCTAAATCATGTAGCTTTAGAAGCTTCTTCCAAGTCCATGACTCGCCATCATCTCAAGCTATTCATATCGAGCTTTGACGTGTCAAATGGTATTTCACCCAATTTACCCACAATGTGTTTGTCGAAGATTCAATGCGCCATATTAGCTTAAGACCAAAAATTTTGTTTACATCTTCCAGGGAGCAAAACCTCAACCCATCCTCTGACTTTGGTAAACATAACCACTCCAAGTCACTTTTGCTTGTTTCGATTTTAACTTCGGACCAGACTAGAGAAAGACTAGACAAAGTTTATCATTAAGCAACGACGAGGATGATAAGTTGGCAATGGAAAGCTGCCAACCAGAATTTTGTGATGCTCGATATTACGAAGATGATAAGTTGTAGATGATGTAGCTACATCATCGAGAGATACATAACTTTGGCGGCAACAATTCAAACTTCAGCTTTATGATCTAATTTGTTTAATTTCTTTATTAGTTATTTTAATTCTTTATTTTGTTTTAGTTAGGATAAGGTTTAGTGTTTTAAAACATTAGGATAAGTTCTCTAAATTCCTAATTGATTTAGGAAGAGTTTGATGGCTATAAAAAGCCTTGTACGTTTTCATTATTAATCAGATTTGAAGCTTTAAACATTGAGAGAATTCTCTGCAACCTTAGTTTTGATTCGATTCACTTCATCAAACACTGGAAGTCGGTCTCTTCTTGTTCCTTAAGCAAGAAGATTGAGCGAACATAGGTCTCAAGGCATCCTTGATTGAGTTACGAACCCTTGTGAGCTGCGCCAGGTTGGTATCAGAGCTGTGCTACGCTCCAAAAATTTTTTCTTCTCTTTTCTGCATCTGTAATCATGCCGCGACCTGCGAAGAAGTCGGATCCTCCATCCGGCGCTGAAGTCACACGGCAGACATTGGTGGCTCTTCAAGAGCAAGTTCAACAACTCTCAGCCGCTGTTGCTGCTATGTCCGTGCAAATCACGCAGACTAGAGTCGATCTTATCGAAGAACATCAAGATCCGAGTGTTGACGGCTCTGTGGCGGATGACAATCCATTCGCACCTCTTCAACAAGGTAACAGAAGTCGTCGTCGAGAAGAGGATGATGTTGACAGATGGGAAAACAGTTTCAGGATAGAGATTCCGGAGTATCGTGGAACTCATGTTGCTGAAGAATTACTAGACTGGTTTTCCACCGTGGACTCCATCCTTGAGTTCAAGAAGATTCCACATGATCGATGTGTTCCTTTACTGACGATGCGTTTTCGTGATCGAGCTGCAGCTTGGTGGACACAAACGAAAGCATCAAGAGCACGTCTTGGTAAGGCAAAAATTACAACTTGGGATAAACTTAAGCGCTCTATGCGTAAAACCTTTTTGCCTTATAATTACGATCAACTTCTATTCCAAAAGTTGCATACACTACGTCAAGGGACAAAATCAGTTGAAGAATATGCTACTGAATTCTTCTTGCTGTTGACTCGTGTGGAGCTTCAAGATTCTGAGCCTCAACTGGTCGCTCGGTTCATTAGTGGGCTGCGCCAACAGATCCAACATACCATCAATCTTTTTCACCCTGTTTCTTTAGTAGAGGCGCACCAGCAAGCACTCACGATTGAAGCTCAAACCAGGGCTAATTTTTCGGGCTGGACTGCTTCACGGACCCGTCAAGTTCTTCCTCCGCCATCGAATCAGCCATCGGATCCTGCTGTTCCAAATCCTGAAAACGCAATCGTGGCTATGGATCAGTCGCGGATGCAACGTCCAGCTGCGTTTAAGTGCTTTTCTTGTGGCGAAAGTGGACATAGACAATCGGCTTGCCCTTCACGTAACAAGCGTGGATTACTTCTTGATGATACTCATGCTGACGCAGATGTTGTATATGATGATTACGGCGCTGAGGGTGAAGAACTAGAGGCTGATACAGGACCTTTATTGATGCTGCGTAGGTCGTGTTTTGCGCCAAAGACAGAGGAGAGCTCGACTCAACGTAACAATCTTTTTCAATCTCGATGTACCATCAATGGTAAAGTTTGTACATTTATCATTGATTCCGGGAGTTGCGAAAACGTAATTTCAGCAGAGGCTGTGGCTAAACTATCTCTACCTGACGAACCACATCCAGCGCCTTATAAGCTATCTTGGCTTCAACAACAGAATGATTTACGCGTTTCTCGTCGTGTGTTAGTCAATTTTTCAGTGGGTGATGCTTATAAGGATCAGACCTATTGCGACGTGGTGCCAATGGACGCTTGCCACCTTCTTTTAGGGAGACCTTGGGCTTTTGATCGGCGTGTCAAGCATGATGGGTTCCTCAACACTTACTCATTTCGACACAACGATCGTCACTTCATTCTTAAGCCGTCGGTTCCTCCATTGGAAGTTCACCATGATCTCCCGTTCTGCTGTTACAGTGAGCTCCTTTTGAGGTTTCCATGCGTGAGTGTGGACTGGTTTACATTCTTATGGTGTCGGTACACACGCCCTCGTTGCCAGCAAACATTCATGAATCAATACTCTCTTTGTTGCGCGAATATGAATATGTATTTCCCACCGATTTACCTCAAGGACTTCCTCCTCTCCGTGATATTCAACACCGTATTGATCTACTTCCAGATGTTGTTTTACCAAATCGAGCTCATTATCGCATGAGTCCGGCTGAGCACGAAGAATTGCGCAGACAGGTTGAGGACCTTGTCACTAAAGGCTTTTTGAGGGAGAGCATGAGTCCTTGTGCTGTTCCGGCTTTGCTTATTCCTAAGAAGGACGGTTCATGGAGAATGTGTGTTGATAGTAGAGCTATCAACAAAATCATAGTTCGTTATCGATTTCCTATTCCCCGTCTTGATGATTTGCTTGATCAAATTGGTGCTGCTGTGATCTTCTCCAAGCTTGACTTAAAGAGCGGCTATCACCAAATTCGAATTCAACCTGGTGACGAGTGGAAAACCGCTTTTAAGACTCGAGAAGGACTTTTTGAATGGCTAGTTATGCCATTCGGCCTTTCAAATGCACCGAGCCCTTTTATGCGTGTCATGAATCAGGCTTTACGTCCGTTTATTGGGAAATTTGTCGTCGTTTACTTCGATGATATTCTCGTCTTTAGTCGATCTCTCGCTGATCACATAGGTCATCTGCGTGATGTTTTAAATGTTCTCCGACGGGACAAGTTCTTTGCTACCATGAAGAAATGTGAATTTGGTGTTTCACAGGTTCATTTTCTCGGCTACATTGTCTCGGCTAATGGACTGCTCGTTGACGCGAACAAAGTGGTGGCAATTAAGTCTTGGCCGACCCCTACCTCTATCACCGATGTGCGTAGTTTCCACGGTTTAGCGTCCTTCTATCGACGATTTGTGCCTCAATTCAGTGCGTTATTGGCACCTATAACAGACTGCATACGTGAGGGTCGATTCGAGTGGACATCACAGGCGGCTCGTGCCTTTGAAGTTATCAAAGATAAGCTCTCTTCTGCCCCTGTCTTGGCGTTACCCGACTTCTCTCTTGTCTTTGAATTACACTGTGATGCATCTAAAACTGGAATTGGTGTTGTTCTAAGTCAAAAGTCGCGCCCTATAGCCTTCTTTAGCGAGAAGTTGGTAGGTGCCAGGGCCCGATATAGCACTTACGATATCGAGTTTTATGCAGTTGTTCAAGCTGTTAAGCATTGGCGTCACTATCTTTTCCATAAAGAGTTTGTCCTCTATACGGATCATGAGGCATTGAAACACCTAAGTACGCAAGGAAAAGTTTCTTCTCGTCACGCGTCATGGATTGCTTATCTCCAGCGATTCACATTTGTCATTCGTCATACGTCGGGAATGATGAATCGCGTTGTCAATGCTCTTAGCCGCAGGCAATCCCTCCTTGCGGTGTTGCACACCTCAGTTCAAGGCTTCAGCTCCTTCGCGGACCTTTATGCTACGGACCCTTTCTTTGCACTGATTGTGTCATCGGCCACAGCAGGATTATCTCATGATTACACCATGCATGACGGCTTTCTTTTCCGTGGCACTAAACTGTGTATTCCTGACTGTAGTTTGAGACTCAAGTTAATTACTGAGTTGCATACTGAAGGCCATGTCGGTCGCGACAGGACTCTTCAGTTGGTCTCTTCCTCTTACTTTTGGCCTACGTTGCGTCGGGATGTTGAGCGTCTCGTAGAGAGATGTGTTGTTTGTCAAACGGCGAAGGGTCATGTCACTAATGCAGGTCTTTACATGCCTTAACCTATTCCAACACAACCATGGACAGATATAAGCATGGATTTTGTCGTTGGCCTTCCTCGGACACAACGCGGTTTTGACTCCATCTTTGTCGTTGTTGATCGTTTCTCAAAGAGGGCTCATTTTATACCATGTCGAAAGACGACGGATGCACTACAGGTCGCTGGTTTATTCTTTCGCGAGGTCTATCGCCTTCACGGTTTGCCTACGTCAATCGTGTCCGATCGCGACTCTCGCTTTCTTGGTCATTTTTGGCGTTCCTTATGGAAAATGCTCAACACGACATTGGATATGAGCAGTGCGTACCATCCTCAATCCGATGGACAAACCGAAGTGACGAATCGATCGTTGGGCAATTTACTACGTTGTCTAGTTGGTGACGCAATTAAGTCTAGGGATTCTCGACTTCCACAGGCTGAATTCGTGCATAACCACGCTGTTAACAGGAGCTCGGGATTCAGCCCAATCAAAGTCGTCTATGGTACCATTCCACGAGCACCGGTGGACCTCTCTACTCTTCCCGATAGGACGCGATTTCACGGAGATGCGTCAACTTTCATTGCCGATCTCCAAGCCATCCATGAACAGACTCATGACAATTTGTCATCGTCTGTGACACGGTACAAAGCAGCAGCTGATGCACATCGACGGCGTCTGGTTTTTGAAGTGGGAGACTTGGTTTGGGCTTTTCTGTCTAAAGATCGTATGCCAGCTCATGCATACAACAAATTAAAGGCCAAGAAGATTGGTTCTCTTCGAGTTATTGAAAAGATAAATGACAATGCGTACAGGTTAGAACTTCCGGATGACATCAACACCGCAGATGTGTTCAATGTTAAGTACCTTTCGCGCTACCATGATCCTAACGGCTCGCTAGATTCGGGGTCGAATCCTTCACACCCCGGGGGACCTGATGTAGCTACATCATCGAGAGATACATAACTTTGGCGGCAACAATTCAAACTTCAGCTTTATGATTTAATTTGTTTAATTTCTTTATTAGTTATTTTAATTCTTTATTTTGTTTTAGTTAGGATAAGGTTTAGTGTTTTAAAACATTAGGATAAGTTCTGTAAATTCCTAATTGATTTAGGAAGAGTTTGATGGCTATAAAAAGCCTTGTACGTTTTCATTATTAATCATATTTGAAGCTTTAAACATTGAGAGAATTCTCTGCAACCCTAGTTTTGATTCGATTCACTTCATCAAACACTGGAAGTCGGTCTCTTCTTGTTCCTTAAGCAAGAAGATTGAGCGAACGTAGGTCTCAAGGCATCCTTGATTGAGTTACGAACCCTTGTGAGCTGCGCCAGTAGAAGACTTCCAAAAGATAAAAATCTTGATGACCACACTTGCATTTTACTTTTGATTTTCTTAATTAAAAGAGCATAGTCATTTGAAGTCATACGACGAGTGGTTAACGGTAAGTCAAGATATCGTACGAGTAGTGTCCCCCTGGATAACCAAAAATGTTGCAAAAATAATCTACTAGTTGATCGGAAGTTGATAGCTTAAGTTTTCATCCGAGATAACACTACAAGCGTACATATGTGCGTTGTAGCGGTTCGGGATCGAATCCACAGAGACCAAAGAGTAGCACGAAG
>OVAN01003253.1:0-29853 GCA_900406275.1 Anastatica hierochuntica
CATCAGAGTGTAATACAACGCCTGGATCAGCAGCTACAACAACTTTTGTCTACGATTCAGGTAGTACCTCAGAGATCCACACAGCATGAGTATGAATCGATGCACTGATTTTCTTCATTGGAGTGCTTTCCGCTACTCCGTCTTCCATAATATCAAGAGAATCTCTCACCACCATGTCCTCTTCAATTCTCATCTTCTTCATAATCATCAATCAAATAAATCTCAANTCCAAGATCGTAAGGTTCTGATACCATGAAAGAATGGGAAAACGTTTTCTATTATTTTTCTCTTAAACTTTACAAGGAGGCAAAAACTCTCTACTTATACAAAACTCCTGAAACCTAAAACTCTAGATAATTAATAGATAATTAATGTTAACATACGAAAGCCCATCATAAGTCCATATCTCTTAATATAAATAAATCATAAAATCAATTTTATTTGCAAAGTGTTCAATCTCAATAGCTTTCATTAATTGACATAGAAAAAATAAATAAATAACTTTCAAAAAACCTCATATCATATAAAAATAGCCGCTAAGTTTTTGTGGGACTGAATTTTAAAAAGTTCACTTCATAAAAAACAGAGCAAAATACATGTTAGAAACTAACCAGAATATATAAACTATTATTTTTTTCCCCGAATAATATATTACATTTTTATGATAGTATTGGTAATGTTACTATTGAACAAAAAAGATCTTCACCTTTCAAATCTACACCATAAAAAGCCTCAACTTTCAAGTGAGTTAAATTACGATCCCAACTATTTAAAATACATTGGTAATCAATTGTGATTTTTTTTTGTCCATTTTGATTGTCTACGTGTATAATGATAATATTGTTGATGTATTCTACTGCGATAATGATAATATTGTTGTTTTATAGCAACCAACATTTAGGACAACCTTTTAACCGAAAAAACACATTTAGGACAACATGTCACATGACGAGAACCCATTACACTCTATAGAAAACATTCCATGTAATCCTCGGTAGTATCTCTTAATATTGCATGACATTTAGGGAAACATATATTGTAACTGTAAAAATCAAATCTGTTATATATGAAGAAAAACAAAATTTAAATTTCAAAAATATAAAAAGATTTTTAATAAAACTTTTGTATACGTTTTAAAATTCTTTGCAATAGTTAAATTGAAAAGATATACAAAATTCAAAGACCTTAGTTTCCTGAGATGAAAGTAAAAGTGGTTCAACTATTTATACATGTTTAATAGTGCTTTCTAATATTGTGAAATATACTAATTTTTTGGGGGGGAACAAGAGAAGTTTGTACTTTTTGATAATGTTTCTTATATTAATTAGAGTATTTTTAAGAGTAGAAGTGGAAGAAACACTCACTCTCGTGTAATAAGGTAAGCAATTAAATAATTCTTTTGGACTAAACCAATAAGACCTTACAAATATTTAGAAACAAAACCATAATCATGGTTGAAGCTTTTGGTTTGCTAATTCTGGTTCCTCCCCAAAAGCAAATCAACAACATAAACAACATCTCCATATCCATTGAGTAACACAAATCCATAACACTCTTGACACACACACTCACACTCACTCACACACATACATGATAATCTCATACACTCAATTTACATGTTGATATTTCACTATGATCTTAGTATAATTGAAAAGAAAGAAAAAAGACAAACAGAAGATCAAATTAACCGGACCAATCTAGATGTTGTACCGAATATTATTATCGTCGCCAGAGAATTTGTTCTTGATCCATTTGAAACTGTTCTTCAGAGTGTTCTTGAGTTTTTCCTCCGTGGCAAAAAGATTATAGGAAGCAACTCTCTTCTTCCTCTTCAACTCAGGATCTGTGTTGATGCAAGGTCCATTGAAGTTATAGGAGTTTGAACGCTTCTGATCATACCCGAATTCATCGGTAGAGAAAGACGACGAATACTCCGTGTATGATTTGCTTCCCTTCATCGTCTCTAGCTAATAGGCTCTTTTGTTTTGATCTTTGCTTTTGCAATTTCTAAGCAATGATTTGTGGCTCTCTCTTGTTTTCTCTCTCTCTCTCTCTTTCTTGTTATAGCTTATGTGGTTAAAGAAGCTTACTACACTTCTTAAATGGGGTTGGTATTTATAAAGGAAGTTCAAGTAGCTTGGTAGGTTAAAAACGGAAGTGGATAGTAAACCGGATACTTTGGTTATCGTAACCGATTAGACCGTATATTATTAATATTGATGATTTTTAAGAAAAAAATCTTAAAGATACATAAATTTAAAAAATAACTTTAAAGGTACAAAAGATGTCTTGTGCGTATATATTATTATATAAAGCAGAACGCTTCGAGGTGAACTTGACACGTCGTCTAATTATAACTCACACGATTTCGGCATGTGTCACTAAAGGATTGAATTATTGACATGAGTCAAATATTTAAATTTTCCAATTTCGTCTAAACAAATTTTTTATTTTACATAAATAAGTAAATTTTTTTATTTTCATTAAACATTGAAAGTTGAATATTAAATATTTTATTTCTATTAAAACATTTAATATTAATTATTACATATGCAAACATGATAAAATTAAAATATTTAATTAAGAACATTATTTCACCTGATATTAAAAATCTTAGATTAATTTGGATGATATTGATTGTAGTTCATAATTTTCAGTAACTAATATTAGTTTTCATTTACATTTTAAATTTACGAGTTATAGCTACATGGATTTTAACTTTAAAATGTAAATTTTTAACGATATTTTTATATTTAATTTTTTCGTATATCACAAGAGACCTTATCTAGTAATTATATAAATAGAGTAATTAAATATGATTCTTTTTCAACTTCAATGATAAATTACTTTTTTCCATATTTTATTATAGTTTTGTGATCAAACCGGTCCAAACGGTTTAAACAAACCTGGTTAAAACAGTTAAGGGTGGGATGGGTGGGGTGAGGTGGCAAAGCATGTGTGATGTTATAGTTGGTTACATGATGGTGTAGCAAGAAGGAATCATCTAGTTCCTTCATCTTTTAGTGTGGACCCAATCTTGAAGTCTATGTTTGCATGCCACCATCAATTGCTATGATTAAACCCAAAGAAAGCGATTCTTTTTTTTTATAAATAATAATTCAATTCTGATAGATCACTCATCACATTTTCCATTACATCTAGTTACTTGTACAAGTTGTATGTCAAAATTGGAGAAAGTCTTTTGAAGTATTAAACGGATTTTTTCATTTTTATTGATTAGCTACTAAGCTTATTTATACAATAAGCTAATTTGATGACCAAATTCTTTACATATGTGATTAAGGTAAACTACCTATTTGACAATATGAAAATATACATAAATATGTAAACTATCCTATTATATTCAGGTCGATCTCGTACTCCCGAGATCTCCTAATACCCTCTCGCAAGCTCATACGTGAAAACATGTATGAGATTGGACAAATCTTCAAAATCTGCGTTATATTCGGTCGTCGGGTCATCATCGACGTTTATACTCGATCGCAGAGTCAAATCATGAAAAGTACATCATCATCGTAGTTGTGTATTTCCATCGTCTCCATCATCACCTTTGAATTTGTGTATTTATCCGTCGGATAAGAGTTCATCATCGCCGGATCAGCATCATATATGGTCAATCCATTACTTAAATAATTTCTTCGCGACCACCATCGAATTTGTAGTTGATCTATAGCCACATGAAGACCTCACAATACTCAAAACAAATCATAAAAGCATTGTTCTTTCTTTTCTCTTTTCTTTTTTTTAAATAAAAAAAAAAACATACGTAACCATAAATATGATTTTTTTTTCTTTTTTTTCTTTTAGTATCAAGCTAGAAAAAAACGTAGTAGTAGAAATTTTTTTTAAAGTTTTCAAAGTTAACGAAATCAACAATTTAAAAAAAAATTCCAACGACAAAACCAAAACTTTTTTTCTCTGAATTATCAAAACAACAAAACCAAAAAGAAGAAGAGGAACGTAGATAAGATGAAAACCAAAAAAAAAATTAATTTAAAATCATAGTTATAAAATATAAAAACCAAGATAGTAAGCTCAAGGATCAATAAGAGCCAAAAAATTTGTATGATTTTGGCTTGAGCTCTGATATGTCAAAATTGGAGAAACCCTTTCGAAGTATTAAACGGATTTTCTTAGTTTTATTGATTAGCCAATAAGCTTATTCATACAATAACTTAACTTGATGACCAATTTCTTTACGTATGTGATTAAGGTAAACTACATATTTGACAATATGGAAATATATACAAATATGTAAATTATCCTAATATATTCAGGTCGATCTCGTACTCCTGAGATCTCCTAATATTATAACATAATAGTTGATTTTCCTTTTCCAACGTATCACACATAAGCGCGCATATATTCGATGAAATGATCTAATAATGAAATTGTAACACCTCCATCCGCCATTTTTGTGTTTCTCTACATCTTCTCTTTGAATCCATGGATCAACCATGTCCGACGATAAAATTTCACAGTCAATTTGCTATCAATTGGATGAAGGGAATTAAAAAGAAAAGGACAAAGTGGAGACAAGACTATATAGAGAAAGGACCCAAAATGTCTAAAGTTGTTTTGTGAAATTTAATTTCATGAGACGAATAATAGAGTTTTTTTAATTATAGAAGTTTGATTTTGATGAAAGATTAGATTTGAAAGCAATGAGTCGGAACTCCACATAATGGGTGCGTCTTCATACAACAATCCAAGTGGTTCTAAGTGGGGACTTTTCTTTTAAGTTATTTTCTAATTTGTAAGAAACAAAAGTTATCATTTCTTCATACGTTTTTTGGCGTTAAGTATATTTATATATCCGCACCCAATTTCTTTATTGCATGGACCATCTATTGTATAGTTTGGTTGGCAACCATTCAATGAGCAACACGTCATTCACACATATATACTAACCAAATCACAATGGAGAAATGCTTGGAAAACATTTGTGTATTTTCATAAGTATACATATGAAAGGGGAATATATATACAGTTAACCCTTTATAAATTAATACGGCTAGAACGAGAATATTTTATTAATTTAACGAATTATTAATTTATCGAGAGATTATCTGGTTCAAAACTCAATTTGAAACCAAAAAAAATATTGATTTATCGAAATATTAATTTATCGAGTATTAATTTAGAGAGATTAAATTGTAATATATGTATGAAAAGCTTGTTAATTACATAGATTAGAGCACGCATTATAAATGGGTAAAATATATTAAAAATATAGTTATAATATTAAGAATCTAAATTGATAATTGATGTAATAAAGATTTATATAATTAATTTATTATTATGATTAAAATTATATTTTGTATATCAAGATAAAGAAAATCCGAGAAAACTAACTTGATCAAAAATTGAGAAACAATTTCTCTAAATAAATTATAGAAGTCTCAAATTAGATCTCATATTTTATATAACTTAAAACTAATACAACTATATTAATAGACAAACACATATGCATACTAATTTTATTTAAAACTATTTAATTGCAAATTATAACGTTTTGCGTTCTTCACTGTTTAAAATTTCATATTAATACAAAAACGCAGAAACGGATGTGGATGGCAAATTTCAATCGGATGTGGATGAGATTCTCAGAAACGCAGAAACGGATTCCATAGCTTGGCATGAAGCGCAAGTCACTTTACCTCTTGAAGAGGAACAAGCACGTGTGGAACCAATTGTTACAGATGGCTTATCTTGTCAGGTAAATGGCTCCTGGAAACAATCTGATCACACCTCTGGATTTGGATGGGTTTGTACGAATTCGGACAATGAAATAATCTTGATGGGGGCTAAAGGCCAACGCCGAAGTTTGTCACCACTGCATTCGGAGTTAGAAGCTCTGATATGGGCGATGACTGAACTGCACAACCGAGGAATAGACTGTCAGACTTTCTAGACGGACTGTACGGAATTAACCAACATCATAAATCAACCGAATGATTGGCCAGCCTTTCATACACAACTACAAGATTATCACACGCTTCAGGACGTCTTCCCGGGTTTCTCTTTGACACTTATTCCACGTACGGCGAATACAGTAGCTGATACTCTAGCACGAGGAGCACGATCTTTTCATCATGATTTTACTTTTGTAGACTCTCGCCCCCCCCCCCCCCNATAACTTTTAATTATTGTCTGGCTGGAAAAAAAAATATTTCATATTAATATTCGACATAAAATAGAAATACAACAAATCCAAATATAAAATATAAAATTAGAAGAAAAATTAAAGAAATATTTTAAAGTAATAATAATTTTTCATTTTATTGTTTTGCCTTTTTTAAGAGCTAAGTGATTTAGAAGAAAATAATCTACGATACTTATATTATAAATTGAGACATGTCATAATCTAAATTAACGACAATGCATGTAAAAATCTTGTGAGTTATAATTATGCCTATGTGTCGTGTTTATGTTAAATGTGTTTAACATTATATGATAAGATATGATCTTATTTAAGCTTTGTATAAACTATAAGATAGGAGACTAGACATTAGAATCAGTTCAAATATGTAGGTGGAAATTGGATTCATAGATTTGACATGCAATTTTTTGGAATTTTAAGTAACTTAAGTTTATTACTTAACAAAAAGAAATTTATGTGAAAAGAATAGAACAAATACTTGTCGAGAACAAAACGTAACAAAAAATCTTGATTACCATCTCTAATGTATTACTCTATTTTTTTTCTATATAATAGAGGAACTCTATAGTAGAGGTGAATTTCTCTTCAATGTATTTCTATATTTTTTCCTCTAAAAAAGAATATTTTTCAAAGATTCTTTTTTAATTTTACAATTAACACATCATACTTATAAATGTTGAAAAGTAATCCATTTATTATAACTTTTTGAAAATTTTCATAAAGTTGCAGTATGATTTAAACTAAATATTTTATTACAAAAAGACATTATAGAAAAATAATAAAATAAGTAAACATTATCTAACTATGTGAAAATTTAAATAATTAAATTATAACTAATAATTTTAGTTGTAAATATATAATTTAAATATCATTTGTTAAATAAAAAGTTAGACTTTAAAATAAAATAATAATATTGTTTATTTATTTTATTTATAATAGTAAAAAATTAAAAATATTATTTAAACAAAAAAGTTGTGTTTTATTTGTAAAAAATTATTATTTCTCATAAACATGTATTTTAGTTATAATTATCAAAAATTAAAGGATCATTGTATAAATAGAAAAGTATGACTATGTTATAGAGGAATGCTATTTTTTCCCTTAAATATAAAGGAAAAAATAGCAATCTTTATTTTAGAAGAAGAATTAGATATCAGTTGAAATAAATTTGACTCTATTATAACATAGAGAATCGAAAATAGCAATAAATTAAAAATGGGAGGAATTCAGATATGCATACATCTTGAGCGTGAAACCATAATTTGATATGGTAATTAATTCCGACGGAAAATGTAAGAAATACAAACTTCTTGGACCCACTTAAACTAGAACACACAACACAAAGTTTCAAAATATTGAATATAATACAAAAAAGTTACTACTTTTTAAATTGAAAAGTGAAAACACTAAAAAAGCACCAGAAAAATGGGCTGGTATATTTTGAATTCTGAAAGTATATTATTAAAAAATTATATCTAAACAGTCACGTTTATTGTATCTTAATTTTTTTGTAACTTTTATTTATCTATTTTGGGTTTACATGCCTTTCTGGTTGAACTCTATTGACCAATTCACACTTTCACTCACACCTCTTTTTTTTACGTTTGCATATACTTTTGTTACCTATTACCAAATAGTCGCATTTCCATAATAACATGCAAACATCGTGGACATAACTCAAATGTCATTGTTTATTATTACATAAAAGTACCAACCATTTCACTTTCCAACCTCTCTCTATTTTTTAATAGGTTTCGAATCTTCTTCTAACGTTTTTTACATTGTCAAACACGAAAACACAATATCATATATGGTGGAAGTCGACTGTAAAAATCCTTACAAAATAAATATATGCATATTAATAAGCAAAATAGATAAACGTAAAGCATTACAAATAGGGGTATGCATATTACTCAGACCCGAGAACCGAAAATTCGGAAATGGAATCGAACTGAATTTTTGAAAACACCCGAATGGTTATTAACATTTGAGAACTGAAAAACTAGAACCGAACCGAACTGAACCGAAGTATTTTTAGTACCCGAAATACACTTAGATAACTTCAAATATTTTACCAAATATATCCGAAATACAAAAAAAAATACCCAATAAAAAACTACCCGAACATACATGAATATACCCGAGCATTTCCAAAACCCCATTAATCTCGAGATATCCAAAAAATACACGAAAAAAATCAAAAAAAGCTTAAAAATACATCAAAATACCTGAAAATATCCGGATTGCATAAACCCGAAATGAAACCGAAAATTTTCGGTTTTTTTTCGGTTATGATTTCAAGTAACCAGAATAGATCTGAAACAAACGAAAACCGAACCAAGCCCAAATTCCCTCGGTTCTTAAATGGGTACCGAAAAGATCCGAAGAACCGAACATCCAACCTTACAAATTAAAAAGCATTTCTTTAGGGTAAATTAAAAAAAAATTCTTTCAATTTAGTTGCATGGTTGAAAATTAAATGTTACAAATAAGATAATCTCCAACAAGAATTTTGTTTCGTATTAACGTAAAAATACATTTAAAATTATTAAAAAAATGTACAAAATGAAAAAGAAAAAAAGTATTACTATTATACATTGTGCTGACAAATAAATTCAACATTTGTCTCGTTATCTTAAGGAATCTGAGCGATTTCAAGAAGGATCTTGTGGAGAGACTGAGGTTTAGAGAAGAAAGGACAATGATCACTTCCTTTAATCTTAAAAACTCCTTCAGGACTATTTTCTCTCACAAGTTTCTCTTGAACATCCGGTGAAAGTGCTAAGTCATCAAGCGTCTGAACATAGAATCTCCGACTTCTGCCATATCTTTCGCTAGTAAGCGACAGTTTCTCCATCATTGGACCTAATGGTACAGGCCGCATCGAGATCATCGACAATGCAATGTCCTGATAAAAACCATTCAACAAACAAACAAAATATTGATTTACTCAATGGTTGCTTGTTGCACTTAGGACACTTAGATAAGGTTTCTTGCAACTGTGTGTGTACCTTATTGGGTGATTGGTTGAAGTATAAGCCTTTCATGTGTTGTTTTTCAAACATGAATCCCGTTGCGGGTTTGTCTTTTCCGTTTCCATAGATTAAGAACTGCGACTCTTTCATGAACTGTTCCGCGGAACCAAGCTGCAATGGAGAGACAGTTTCTCAGTGTGTGAGAGGAACACAGAAAACAAGCAAAATATTCACAAGATGAGAAACAGAACTAACTACCGAACTTTCTTCGATTTTAAATCCAGAAGTTCTACTAAAAATGCGCGTTGCATAAGCATTAGTCTAATGTGAATGAAAATTTGCTCGCTTTACCTCATCAGCGAAGACATCGAAAGGTCTTTGTCCATCGGAAACCATAGTTGCACATAAGAATATAGCTTTGGAGATTTTCTCTGGAAACTGCTCTAACGCATACGAAACACATGCACCTCCAGTACTGTGACCCACCAGAATTACCTTCAACAATCAACAATCATTGCCTCATGCTTGTGTGTATCTTTCGAATGTAAAAAATCAAGATGACACAAGAATTCACAATGACATTGTAAATTTTCCTTAGCCTATTGTTTGAAGAATGCAGAAGGAAACTCAAATGGAAAACACTTCCCTAAAGACAGGACACTAGATTGTTACAAATCTCGAAAACTTGTATCCACACAAAAATAGCATAACTTGATTTTATAGCTATCGGAACTCGTCATGTGCTACAGTCAGACAGTAAATGATAAATGCTGCCGAGTCCATATCCCAACCAAGACAAGGTATCACCATTTTCCTTCCAAGTTCTAACATAAAAACCAAACTATCAAACAGGCGAGCAAATTCTATCTAACCTTTTCTTCCTCGGGAAGATTTTGAATATGATCGATAAGCGGTTTTGAGTATTCTTCTAAGGTGGAAACACTATTTGTATCTGTCATATTAAATCCAGACCCAGCAAGGTCAACTGCAATGGGAACTAGTCCAGATTCTTCCAATGATGCAATAGTTTTGTACCAACACCATGCCCCAAACCCTTCACCATGCACAAGAATGAATTTCTTAACCGTCAAACTCTCCGAAAAATCAGGTACCTGAAGAGATAAAAAGAGGATAATAACATTAGTAAAACATAACATAAGAACATGATCAGTGTCAAATTACAAAAGCAGTGACATGAACAAAGTGTCGAGCTTTCGATTTTCGGATAAAACTTAATGTAAGAAGCTTCTTGTCTCACTCCTCTGTTCTAATCACAATGAGGTAGACCCCCTAGAGTAATACATGACAACAACTATACTTAAACTTTAAAAAGCAAACCCACAACAGAACTTTTGAGAACAATCAAAGAAAGTAAAGTTCTTCAAGGACATAACATAGTTCTCTCTGGTCCCAACCTAATGTCAGTATCAGAATTTCAAAACTTTTAAACACTTTTGATAATTACTGATTTTTATATCAAGAAAACATATATAAGAATCTTCTTTTCAGCAACTTTTTGCAACAATCATCAAAAAAGTAGCACTCACTTCCAATTCAAGAGATCTAAAGAATCAATATAAAAATTGTTGAACAAGAAGAAAAGACAAAGACTTTAGTCAAAAAAGTGAGAAACTTTAGGATTCAATAGAGTGAGTGAGTGACCTGCTTGGAATCAGAGAGAGGGTCAGAGAGTGTTCTTCTTCTAGAGCTAGTAGAACCGATTCGTCTAGACATGGATCCATCGAATCTCTGAGAAAGCTGAGCTTGTTGAATCGCCATAGACAAAGCTCGTCGATGCAACATCTCTTCGTCAGCAAGAAGTTTCCTCTGAGAACGATTAACTCTTTTGCTTCTGGATCTATTATCATCTCTTTCACTACTACTCAAGATTACATCTTTCTTCTTCATGCAGATAAATCTATTACCCATCTTCACCAAAATCACCACCCAGAAGCTGAAAATTCAAGAAATTTTCTCCAGAAAATGGAAAGATATAATCTTTTTTTCAAGAATCGGATTGTGTCCACAGAAAGTCAAAGATTTTACAAAGAAAAGATCTGATCTTTAGGAGAGAGAGAAAGAAAGAAGGAGTTGGGTTATTAATGACGCAAAAGGACGATTCAGATTTTAAAGACAAAGCATCCAAAAACTTTAAAAAGTCTGTGAAATTGCTTCTTCGTCTTTGTGTGTTGTGTGTGGATGCTTCTTGATTCCTGCGTATTCCAACTGATTTTACTCTGTTCTTTCAGAACAGTTTGGGACATGTGTTTATGTTTCAAAACATATGTATTGACTTTTTGTTTAATTTTATTGTTTTCACTTAATACTAGAAAAGAACTTCAAGTTCATGAACCAAATGTATGTTGTGTTGTACTTTAGTTGATTTGAACATCTTTTAGTATATTTGTGAAGTGTCTTACTACACATGACCATAATGTGATGTAGTATTTAGACTTAGAGATGAAAGAATCTCAATTATATATCATCTAATATTTGCCAGCGAGTCTACACACTAGTCTGAGGGCAAATGAAACATCACATTGACTGTCTCAACTCGTCTCCATCTCTTAACACAACTCTTGTCTTTTCACTAAGACCATCTCCGTCCACGGATCCTTAGCCCAAAAATCCTTAACTATTCATGGATGAGACCCATGAATAGTTAAAGATTTTTGGGCTAAGGAGTCTTTAGAGCATCCCCAATGGAGGATGTTAAAGGGAGATCCTTAAAAATGATTTTTTAAAAAATTTGAACATCTTTTATATAGGTTTTAACACATCTTAATTCCTAAGTTCTTAACACAATATCTTAGGAAAAATAATAATATAAAAATAGGAATAGTTAAGATATAGGTTCTAAGAGCATCTCCATCCGTAATCCTTAATCCAAAAATCCTTAACTATTTATGGGTGGGACCCATGAATAGTTAAGGATTTTTGGACTTTGGAGTCCTTAAAATCTTTGGTTAAGGATCAATCTTTAACTATTTTCGCGGGCCCCACGACACGTGGCGGTCCGCGATTGGTTAGGAATTTTGTTTTTTTTTTGTTTTTTTTTTAAATCAGAAATGGTGGGACCCATGAATAGTCAATGATTTTTGGAGAGTCTCACGGATGGAGATGCTCTAAAACATCTTAATTAAGAACCCTTGCTTGCACTATTCGCGGGCCCCACCGCCACGTAGCTGTCCGCGATTGGTGCATTTATTTTATTTTTTTGTTTTTTTAAATCTTACACACAAAAAAAATAAAATTCTAATTAAGAACCCCTTTAAGGGGTTCACCATTGTACATGCTCTTAAAATCCTAAACTAAGAGTCAATTCTTAACTATTCTCGCGGGTCCCACGACACGTGGCGGCCCGCGATTGACTCCCTTATTAATTTTTTTTTAAACTGATAAAAAAATTAATAATAATAAAAAAATTTTAAAAAATCATTTTTAAGGATCTCCCTTAAGAATCCATGGATGGAGATGCCCTAACTTCCTTACTTTAATGTTTACTAGCTATAGAGCCAAAAGAGTTTGATAAGCTTCTCCTCCATAGGAAACCTTGGATCTTAGGAATGCTTAAGCTCGGCTGCTCTATTCTTTGATGATTGTGAATCAAATTTGGGTTCATCACATTCCATCACTCATTTTTGAACACTCTTGTTGAATTGGTTTTAAAGGTACCCATCACCCGAAAAAAAGGTACGGAACTCGAGCCGAATTCGATAAAAATATTCGGACGGATTCTAAACTTCTATATCCGAAAAAGAGAAACCGAACTCGAACCCGAACCGAAATAGTTTATGTACCGAAAAAACTCTAACTACAATAATCAATACTATAAAAGTAGAAGACGCCTCTCCAGCAAACAACACGTAAGCATTTTCATCGATTTTAGAGATGACATGTGTCATATTTTTTTGGACTTGGATATTACATAACCAATAATAATACATCACGCGTATTTTGTAAATACATTTAATAACCCAAGAACCAAGACTATAGAAATTTGAACCTCAATGTGTTAATTGCTAATTAACGTAAATTATTCTAATTAAAGATTTTAAAGCGTCAATATTGAAAAAAATACAAATAATGTTTAAAACATTGATTTCTTTTAAGAATCGTGAGGATTGAAATAATCGACTACTAAACGATTATTCTTTTCAATCCACCGTCTGAGATGCATGTCAAGCAACTAGTAGTACAATCTCTTAATAAGATATTATGTCATTGCTAAGAATTGTCCATAATATCTTTTTAGTTGCTTAAAAACGAAAAAGTTACATTGACGTTATATATATACACTAAAATAAAACTAAAACTAAGGTTTAACATTGTTTAATTTCATATATAAGAATTAATTTAAAATTATAATATATTTCTATTAATAATCTTTATTTTGTAAAATCAAACGTATTTTATTGTTTGCACTAAGCTTAAAACATCTTGAATTCGAAACATTATCTAAAATAGTTAATTAGACAAAAGACATAGCAAAAAAAAGAATGAGGAGAAGAAGACCGCAAAAGAAAACAAAATCACAAAAAGTTTCAAAATATTAAATCGCGACACAAAAAAATTAACGGCTAATACCAAGAAGTGGATAAATAATTAAACATATATAATAATTGTAAAATAAATATCGGTGACAAGTCTTTTACTATTCTTACAAAACATTAATAGAAATCTCCTCATGAACAATATTGACTTTACATAACTTTAAGAGTAACTTATATCATTGTTAGAGAATGTAAATATTTTCTATTTTTAACACTACAAAATACATATAAAATTTACAAAAACAATCATGCGGCATAGCGCGGATGTCAACCTAGTATACTTAAATATATTAGTTATTTTTAAATTTAATATAAAATCTAAAATATCGTAAAATATATGGAGTTATCAGAACTATCCGGAATAAATATTCAAAAAATATCCAAATTTTCCAAAAAGCAAAAAATACTTTAAAATATTTGGAAAAATAACTAAAATTACTTGAAATATTTGAATTACTCGAAATACTTACGGTTTCTTCGACCAAATACATGAACCGAACTAATTTTGATGTAATTTTAAATATTATATCATACATTGTTCAAACTGATATATTGTATATTATTTTTTATTTTTAAAATTTTGAGGCTTTTAAAGTTTTGAATTTTCTCATAATTTAAACCGACATTTATAAAGACACGAATGGGGCTTAAACCTCTAACCCCAAAATCCAAAACCAAAATAAAACCGCACCGAACCCGAACTCCCACCCTACTGGTGTATATGGTTTTGGAATTGAAAAGTTGGGAATGGTAAAGGGTGTATTGGAACTTAAAAAAAGCTGTCATGTGTTCTGCATCTTCTCGAGATATATACAAAACTATGATTGGAACTAAATGAGACTGTTGATATTCTTTCCTTTATGTTTTGTACATTTAGTAATTCGTATATTCTCGAGAAACGAGAAAGTCTAAAGATCTCCTATTTACTTTGCTTTTCCAGCGTGTGGATCAGCAGAGACTGTAGAACTTTGAAAATGGGTGATGGAGGACTAGCAAGAGATGATCTTGCAGGTATGTCTTTGTGTTCTTTACACTCTTTGAATCAACAAAATAAAAGGAGTATGAATCTTTGTCTTGCAAAATTGATTCTCTGCATGCACTTATATATGTGAAAACAAAGTATGCACATATTTTTTATGTTCTTTCCTTTTTCTGCAGAACAGAGAACACAGGAAACAAATATAGAACTATTGTAGATATGTAGTGTGATTGAGAGAAAATGAGATAAATCTTTGGAGAAAAGAAGAAGACACACACATGCCTTAAAGGTGTTTCTTGATTTGATATGAGTATCTTTGGATTTGACCAAAGTTCCCCATGGTTCAGAGGATGGATCTGCAAGAACTCTAGTCCTGGTCGGTAAGACAGGGAACGGTAAAAGCGCAACGGGAAACACCATCCTAGGATTTAACAAGTTTGAGTCAAAAGCAAGTGGAACATATGTTACAAAGAACTGTGACATAGGTGACTGCAAGCTACCAAATGGTGTGAAACTCAATGTTATTGATACTCCTGGTGAGTTCCATATGTATTCAAATCTCACATGTTGCTCAAAAACATACAATGAATGTATATAAACTATTTGTTCTTTAAATTTCAGGTCTATATAGCGCTTCCTCGACAACAGAGTTTACCAGCAGAGAAATCGTCAATTGCTTACTTTTAGCAAGAAATGGTATGGATGCAGTGCTTCTTGTTTTCTCTGCAAGAAATCGGTTAACAGATGAAGAACAATCGACCCTTCGAACATTAAAGATCCTTTTCGGGAGTAAAATTGTCAACCATATGATTGTTGTTTTCACCAATGGAGATCACTTTGATGAAGGAGGAACTCTTGATGACTATTTAAAAGATTGTACTGAGTTTCAGGTTGGTTTATTGATTTAGACATTCTTTCTTACTAACAGTACATTTACATTCTTATAAATTCCGAAAATCGGTTATAGGAAATCCTCAAGGAATGCGATGACCGCAAGGTGTTATTCGACAATAGGCGTAGTATCCCTGAAAGCAAGAAAAAAAAACAAGTTGAAGCTCTTTTAAACCTCGTCGAACTAATCTCAGAAAAGAACAATGGGAAACCATATATGGCTGACTTATCACTTGAGCTAAGGGTGAAAGAAGATCCTACTTTTCTTCTTTTCTTTTTCCGATTTTCATATTACATTTCGTGTTACAATCTCGCTGCTTGTCAGGATAATGAGGCCAGCTTCCGAGAAAAGAAGAGGAAGATAGAAGCAATGAAAGGGTTGTCTTCTAATCAAGAGATATCTCATTTGGTGAAGGAGTTAGAGAAGTCATATAACAAAATGCTCAAGGACATGGAAGTCAAGGTATACTCACAGGTTCACATTTAACATTATTAATACATATGTTGATTTGATTCTCTTCTCTCTGGTTAGGTCTCTAATCAAGAATCATCGAGGGATGTGAATGAGCAATTAGCTAAGGCACAAGCCGCCAGAGAAGAAACCGAGAAAAAGATGAATGAAAAGATGGATGCGTCTTCTGAAGAGATAAAGAAGTTGAGAAAACAACTCGAAGAAGCTAAGAAAGAGACGGCTTCTCTTCGCGAGCAACTCAACAACAAAAATTGCTCTGTTCTTTGATCATGTTATAATCATGTGTTTATGCTCTGTTCTATGATCTTCTTAATCAGAAACCATAATATACGATATGAAACAATGAACTAGAAGAGTTATGTCTTTATCATCACACAACACATTTTCGCAACGAGTCTTGAAGGATCAACACCTTCTTCATTGTACTTTTGAATCATAATATTCCAAAACATAACTTATGTAGAGATAAAATCTGAGCAGAGGAATCTCAGAATGCAGAGCTTTTATAAAAGCCATTATTGTAGCTTGCTTGGTTCGTTTTTCGATTTAACCGAGATGAAGAATTTTCTTGTCAGGATCAGAGTAAGAAGCTCCATTACCAGCACCAGATCCAGAACCAGCAGTCATAATGCTATGAGCAAAGTAATTGCGTGATGCTAAAGCTTCCATCGCGTTGATCTCTGAACCACTAACCATTTGATGATGCTGTTGTTGAAGCCTCTCCACTTCTGCTATCTGTTAACAGAAACACTTAACATTTTGAAGCTAAATGTATAGATGATTGATGTGATTATGTCTATGGAAATGTTCTTTTTAAACCTTGGTTCGAAGATAGATACTCTCATTATCAAGCTCAATCTCCTGCAGAAAACATACCATTTGTCCATAGATTTTCAAAAGAAAGCTTTGGAAACAACAATGTAGCAACTATTTACAGAGATCTCTTTACCCTTTTCTGCAAGTTTTCGATTTCAGCTACAAGTAACTCATGCTGTATCCTCGCAAAAACACAAAGGAGATTTAGGAAAATGATATACAAAAAGGTTTATAAGATGTTGTAGCTTATAGTACCTTCTTGGACCTGATCCTGGAGATGGCTTTCTCAAGGCGATTTTCGACCTGTTTTAGTTCCTTGACACTTAAGGAACTCAAAGAGTCTCCCATCAGATTCCTACAATGTTAGTGTTACATTCAATACACACATATGTATGTATAAATTCTTGTCAAATCTAGAAAAGCTGGTTTCATTTATATGAAACCTGTTGGAATTTTGAATGGTTTGAATCTGTTGCCTCAGCTTTGCAGATTCTTGTTGATAGTACTGTAATTTAAGAGACATCACACTAAGAAGTAAGAACATATATGCATATACATAATCTATAATCATGTTAAATAAGTATAGAGATGGAGAAAGAAAGTGTAAAACCGCGGCATTGATTTCTTGGACAGAGCTAGTGTTGGTGCTATCAGAACAAGCTTTCTTGTACCTCTCAATGGTTGATCTTATGCTGTCATGATAATTAACAATCCAATTCATTTTCTCATTATATCAACAGCACAAGAACATGTAAAGTACTTATGCATTTAATCACTATGGTATATTACAACTAAATACATGATCTAAAGATGCACACAAGTATATAATGAACAGTTTAAACAAACATTTTGAGCAGATTGTTATTGAAAATTTCTAGTCTTGAATTCTTAAACTATCTGTTCAAAAGTTTTCATGAGTATCAAAATCTTCTGAATTTGCAGTTTAAATTGATAAGGTTTCTTCTTTTTTTTTTTGCATTTGCCTAAGTAAGAGATTATCATACATTTTGCATGTAGCATTGACAAACAAACAATATATAGAGACTATCAATATATAATGTAGAACAAAAGTATAAGTATTTTGTATTCAAAATATTCAGGTTAAACTAAAGTGGAGTTTTAAAGGACAAAAAGTGGAGGTAAGACTGTGATCTTATAATATAAAAAAATGTGAATGGTCTTGGATATATAATATATAGTTGAAAGTGACTTTAAGATTAAAAAGGAAAAAAAAGATAGAAAATGTGAAAGCCAAGAAAGGAAAGAAAAGACATGAATAAATAGATCTGATCTGCTTAAGATGAAAGAGGAAAGATGAGTACAACAAAACTGCACATCTCTCTCGCTGCACAATTTTGCTTTGAGTTCCAAAGAACACACTTTAATTTTACATAAAAAAGAGACTTGTTGACCAAAAAACTACAACTGCTACTGCAAGCTAGCTAGCATGAGTTTGGTACTTAAAACCCATTGTACCTCTCTCTCTTTTAAGATTTTCCTAAAGATACATGTCTATATGAAAAATAGTATGTATAGATAGATAGTACTTTGGACTTGTGTATATTATATCTTTACTTTTGTCATATATATGTTTATTATATATATTATATGTTTGATTTTGTCCTCTATATCTATATATGAAAAAAAACAAAGCAAACATCACGAGATCTCTTTGAAACTAAAATTTCATATGTACATTTGTTATATAGTATTGATTCAACTAGATTCTAGTTTTAATTTCTAAAAATTTGTGGTTCAAACTTTAAATTGTAGACCTAGAAAAAGTCTCATGTTTGCATTTCTTCTGTATATATTTTATGTCAATTATTTTGCATCAAGACCCATATATAGAAAATACACATACATAAACAATGCATCAAATATATATATATATATACACACACACATATATATATATATATAATGATTTTATATCGTTAATAAACGCTTTTATAGGCTCAAATATTAATGTGCTCTTTTGTTGTGTTTGCAATTATAAACCCATTTCAACACTATATATATATATATATATATATAGAATTGAGACTATACATACTTGTTGTTGGCATACTCATAGAGACGGCCACGAGTAGAGAAGACGATGAGTGCAACTTCTGCATCACATAGGACTGAAAGCTCATACGCTTTCTTCAGAAGTCCATTTCTTCTTTTGCAGAATGTCACTTGCCTATTCGTTGAGTTCTCTATCCTCTTTATCTCTATCTTTCCTCTTCCCATCCTTCCTTTTATACATACAAAAAAACATTACAAATTAGTTACTTTGTTAAAGACAAACACTAATAATTTGCACAATTTGAACATTTTTAATAACCCAAAAAAAATTGTTTAATGCCCAACAAAATACTATTGAGTTCTACTTCAAAAAGATATAAGATAACATATATACAAGAAACAATGTAACAACATTTTTGTAGGTAATTAAAAAGAGATGGATGAAGTATAAAAAAACCCTAAAGCTAGGTATATATCTATATATATACTTGTATACTCACCGAACTCAAAAAAATAATAATATAAAAAGTGTTTTCTTTTGTACTATCCAACTTTCTTGGGAAAATAAATTTAATTAAGGATGTTGTTGATTGATTTCAAGGACAGACAAGAATCGGTCGGTTTGGATCTGATGTATCTGAAACTATAGTTTAAGAATTTGTTTGAATCATTCACTAAATATATAATTAGCAGGGAAAAAAACATAATTAGAAAATTACCATGCAACATTATCGTATATACAATATATTTTCTTAAATATGTTTTATAGAGCTCACACGTACTATTAATATACATACATCATGTATATATATTAAAATTAACTTCTCACAGAAACTATAAAAAAAAATTGGGAGGTAACATGATTTTTTTTGTCACCCGTATACAATTTATTTTGACCCATCCTTTGTACTCTCTCTCTCTCTCTTCAATAAACATCTGAAACTCTTCACGGGCTCAAATGACAAAGCAAAATAAGTAACTTTACGAATTAGATCTAAAAAGTATACTTACACAGATGTTTTAAGAAAATCATTGATCTCTAATATGTTGTATGAAGACATTTGTCTAGGTTATTTCAAGGGAAATTTTTGAGAGAGAAAATAAAGAAAGTAAGAAATATATGAAGAGAGAGAAAAGAAATCAAGGATGATCTTAGAGAAGAGAAGGCACTGATGCACAGGAAACTGAAGTTATAGTACAGAAGAGAAACATTATTACACAGACAGAGAGAAAGAGAGAGACACACAAAACTATGCTTAGTTTCAAGAAGAAGATATGAGATTTGGAAGATTTTCAGACCAAAAAATACTTTACTTTAGCTGGCAAGAAGATCTAGCAAATATCTATATATATAAGAAATTTTAAAAAAAAACATAACCTAATCCTAAATCTTAATCTGATTATCAAACCCTTTTTGATTAAAAAAAAATTTATGATATTTTTCTCTCTTTCTCTTTCATATTCTTCTGGGGAAACTCATCAAACAGAAAAGATTTGGAAAAAAAAAATTCTTCTTCTTTCTTTTGATAATTAAGTTTGTGAAGAGGCAAGGCAAGAAAAAACCCATGATGGGAAAATTATTATAAGATTGGAATCAGCATATGTGTATATATAAAGAGATATAAATGTAGAGTTTTTGAAGGAAGAGATGTGTACAAAGAAGGGAACTTGATGAGATCAAGAAGTGTTTTCTATTATGAGAAGAAGAAGTAAAGACATGACAGACAGACCTGAGAATTTCTTCACCCAACTCAATTCAGCTTTCGGAAACTCTCTTCTCTCTCTCTCTCTCTCTTTCCTTTATAAAGAAAACAAAACAAAACAAAAGAAAAAAAGAAAGAAAGTTTTTGAGTTTTTTAGAATCCCAAAAACAAACCTAATTCTTTTACTCTTCAAAAACCCTAAGCTTCCCACTCATTATATCTATTTGTAGATGTTTCTTGCTTTTGCTCACCTTCTTCCAACGTCTTGTGAGAGAGAATGCGACCGCAACTGCGTTTGCGGTTGCCAAGACGACTGCTATTTGGATGACGACTAGGAATGTCAAATTTTGACCAGCTATATTGATTATCAACTTCTATGTAGCACCAGTCAATCAATTAGGTAGCGGTTTCCGTACCAGAACGTCTCCCAACCCGATATTTTATGGGATATTTCGGAAAATTTTCGTTATTGTTTGCATTCTTTCGGTATATTTTACATATATTTCGTCTTTTATTTATTTTTTGAGAATTTTTCATTAAACTTAATATAGTACATGTCCTATTTCAGTTATATCAAATGAAATATCAATATTTTGAACCGATTTATTCCTAATATAAAGTATTTATCTACTCTACATATTTTGAACTCATATATTATTGTGCCTATAACTTATCGTTTCTAGAAATTAAGTTAGCCATTTTTCATCCCCGTCTTCGATTTTTCTTTTCATCTAGATTTGAAAATTGTTCCAAAATCAGGAATATTGAATATATAAATATTTACAGAATACAAGTTATATTTTTTTAGGAGAATACTTATTTTCTGATTAAATTAAAAAACTAATAGTGATAACAGAAACAAAATGTTATTTTAACCGGATTTGTTATAGGAATCACACATTTAAATATTGTAACTTGCTATATTTCTAAGAGCTATCCCTTATACATTAATTAAGAAGTAATTTGTCACATGTTATCACCACAATTGTTTTTAATAAAAAAATTATGACATCGCAACTTAAGGTAATATGGTTGGTTTTAAATTAATTTGATTGCAACTAAAAAATTTGACATGACAACCTAAATTCTTTGAATAAAATTAGTTGTTGCCAAAAAAATTTAGTAGTTAGATCTCAAAAGTTTGTCATATACATATTTAATCAAAAAATTATAAAACTAGAACTAATAATATAACAAATAGCTGAATAAAATTTAACTAATGTCAAATAGTTGAATAAAATATAATAAAATTAGTTATGAAGTGAGTTTATCACATATCTTCAACATGATGAGTTTCAACAAAAAAAATGTCATAACACTTTTATGAAATTTTATAAAATTTGATTGGTTATAAACATAATTATATTTTTAATATTCTATTTAATAATCCCCTAGATATAATTGTGACTTAAATTGACACAAATCTTTATCAAATTAGCTTTTAACCAAAAAAATTATTGAGATTAATGATGTATACTACGAAAACACGTCAGCAAATTTAACCTATCCATTAACTGAGGATTTAATTCACCCATATCATCATTATAATAATTTTTTATCTAAACAATTGTGACATAGTTTCTATTTGATCCATATTATACGCCACATATATAATTTCAATTTTTTTCTCAAATTATATTTAAATGATCCATAAAGATACTTTTTTTTTAAAATTATATTATAAAGATATGTAGTTTGAAGGATCCAAATTTTCCTTATAATTTATAAAACATTTCAAGTTTTAAAATATAATTTATAATGAATCTGTATATTTTAACATTCATTTTTACTCATTATCAATAAAGTTTTACAATAAAAACTATAGAGAATAACGATGTATATCAAGAAAACATGTTAGTAAATTTTTTTAAAGTCATAATCATTAATTATATCATGACCAAACAAAATCATTAGTTATACTAAATCAAATAAATTATTAACATTTTGACGATAATTTATCTGCGCATTGCGCAGAAAACCATCTAGTAAGGTCTTAATTTACATTATCAAAATTTTGATTTGGTTATAAACCGAGACAATATCATGTTACTGTCTGATTGGTTAAGATTAGGGTTGGCATTCAGGTTTTGTGTGGGTTCATTCGGGTTGGATTTTGGGTTTTCAAATGCATACATTTAAGTCTTGTTCGGGTATGTTAGAAATTCGGGTCGAGTTCAGTTTAGGTGTAATAGGGTTCGAGCTGAGTTTAGTAACATATGTAATACCCGAGTATAATCGAAACAAGTCGAATTTCTGGATTTTTCAGGTTTTTCAAATTCAAATTCGGGTTTTTATCTAGATGTTCTGATTTTTTTTGTTTTTCGAATTTTTTTGATGTTCGAGATTTTCAAAGTTTTGGATGCAGATTCGGTTCGATACTCTATTTATAAATTTCATGTTTTCATATTTCATATTCGGTTCAAGTTTTTCGGATACGCGCTCAGGTTTGGATCGATTTCGGCTAATATCAATACCCAAAATACCGTCTAACAGGATTCATTCGGATAATTTTAAAAATCGGTTCGACTCCAAATTCGAAAATTTTTGGTCGGGTTTAGATTTCAAATTCAGGCATTTTAGCCACACCTGGTAGGTATTGTAGCTTTAGATTTTACTTTGTTGAACATTTAGTTATTAGATGTAAGATTTTGACGGTGAATATTAATAAAAAGTTCTGACTAGTATCTTTTTTTTCTGGTCGTCTGAATTATTATTTTTATTATAAATTATGAGAAACAACTACAAGGATAATTATTCACCGAAAAAATTTTCACGTTCCATCTGCTGAATATTTTCACCAAGACGAACGGTTCTGCTTGCACCACGCTAGAAATTTTCTATAAATTTGTCTCTATTAACCTGCATTTGCGGTGTATAAGCACTAATGAACCCTTTAGTCAACCAACTAGTATCTATTACAAAAGAAAATTATAACTAAAGTTAAAAAATGAAACTATTTTCACATTTTATTAAAGGATTGCATTCAAATACATCATCCAAACACCTAAGTTAAAAGAAAAAATATCATATTTATTACAAATTGTGTTTAGAAATTTGGAGTGTTTTTTTACCATTTAAAATGGCTACAATGGCCAATTAATGAATAAATTAATAGTAAGGACATGTAGATGTGATGATTCGAACCCTATATAATAAATCCACATACGTAAAATACATGTGATTTATTTTACTAACCTTATATTTTACTTTAAAGCCCTTTTACATACATATACATGACTTCCACGTAAACGTATCTTCTTTCAAGAAAGTGGGAAACATACTTCAACCAAAAAACATAAAAAGTTGATAAATACATATACATTGAGTAATCGTATGTATATAAGTATTATTTAAATTTTACATATGTGGCATGCGAGCGAGTATGCTATTAAGATTCCTTGGAGGAAAATTAAAGAGAGACGTGAATTTTCAGAAGCTTAATTTAGGGTTTGAAAGTGACACCCAAATTGTATTATTGCAGAAGAAAGAGAGTGTAGATGTTGACGTTGTTGGTTCATCTCCTCATTTATTTGCCCTACTCTCTCTCTCTCTCTCTCTCCATCTCTCTCTCTCTCACTCCCTCCTAAGTAAAATTTGGTTTTATCTTTTCCTTGCTAATCACATCAATTTCCTAAACCCTTTTATATATTACTAAATTACCAATTTTAGCCACTCAAGTTATTGTTACTTTTTATGTTTTAGTTATGAAGTCAAATGGCTATTTCACGACATCCTCAAAATTTGATTATATATTTTTTAAAAACATTTCGTTATTTTTTGGTTCAACCAAAGAAAAACACATTTCGTTATAGTATAGCTTTTGTAACTTTGTTTCTTCTAATCAAGTTCTAGCGATTAGATGATATATATGTGTGTGTATATGTATATATATTAGAACAGTGTGACACAAAAATGAAAAAAGGATCCATGCTCTTAATTCTCTCTATCGATTATTATGAACTCTTAACTTAGCAAATACGATACCTAGAAAAAGTTACAAAGTTATTAAGCAAAAACTTTATATATATATATATATCACTGAAACATTGATCTAAGAGAGGTTGAATTTACATCTTTTTCTTTTAATCTCTATCCTTAAGAATGATTGCTTTTCTTGTAATATGCTCAGAGCACTTGGTTTTATTAATGGAGAGTTAAAAAGAAGTAGAAGTTCTGCTCGAACCTATCTATATTTGAAAACACGTTTTCATAAAGTAAACTCCACTGGTCTGGCCTAAACATAGTAACTCAATAATACAAAATTATTTTTCTCCTTAAAAAAACTATATAAAAAAAAAATCATTCCTATATTTTCCTATGTTTTGGTGTACCAAGTTCAACAAATTAAAGTTGAGATATTTAATAAAAGATCAAAAAATATATTAAGCTAACTCTTTAAAATTTAAGTATACTGCTTTAGTAGATTTAATGAAGGTTAAAATTTTAAATTTCAAAGTTTCCAAATTAAAATGCTTTTTTTATAAGGGTTTTAGGATTTTTTGACTAGGGTCAATTCTAGACTACTTAGCTGATTCAAATTTAGTTTATTTTCAAAATTGTTTCCATTTTAAGTTTTTAGCACACAAATAAAGATTATCTAGTTGAGGTAAACGAGTTTCTAACTAAACTTTTACCGGAAAAGAAAATTAATACTTACTAGTTGGTGTCCGCGACGCATGTGTAAGTAGGCGTGGACAAAATACTTGAATCCGAAGAACCGAAACGAATGTGACCCAAAAAAGTGATACGGGATCTAAACCGAAATCGATAAGATATTTGTATGAATGCAAAACTCCAATAGACGAAAAACCGAAACCGATCTCAGCACGATTCAAAATATTCTGAGTATCCAAAAATACCTAAATTATAATTATATACTTAAATATATGAGTTATTTTAGTTATAATATCCAAAATAATTAAAATACCATAAATATTTGGATTATCCCAAAAAGTTGGATTGTTGGGGTTTTAGGTATATTTGAATTTTTTCTACATAATTTAAATAGGTATCAAATCTGAAAAAATAAAACCCGAATAGAACTTAAACATATAACCCCGAAAAATCATAAGATTTAACTATAATGTGATATCTTTATATTTACTTATCATAGTAAAATATAGAATATTTTTTAGATATTTTTGGTTAGCAATTACTCAGTAACGAAAAACGTTTTCTAAATGAAAAATCATTGTAAAGTCTCCATCAAATGTAACAATTTTTTTTCAAAATGTTGAATGTAAAATTTGATATTTTACTCAGTTTTTTCTTAAATTATTTTTTCTTCAATTGTCTTGTAAATCAAGTTAAAAAAAAATCAATTTTGTACATCAAACATTTAATACACAAACAATAAAAATTGATATTAACATACGAAAAAAATCAAAATTTCTATAAAAATATCGATAATTTAATGTAGATCAAGTAAAATTGAATTCCGTATAAATATGATTATATGCATAATTTTGAGTACTGTTTTACTTTCATGTAAGAATCAATATGAATTAATGTATATCTAAAAAATTATATATGATATATAATAGATTTAGAAAAACAGTCGATATGAATTAATATATTTATAGTCTTTAATATGAAAAATTTGATAATTTAAAAAAAGGAACAATTTTCCATTAAATCTAATATATTAACTTTTTATAAAAAAAAATTCATAACCGTAAATGGAAAATTCCATGATTCTATATATTTGTAACATTAAATATTTAATATTTTATGATCTATAATTTTTAAATTTGATATAAGATGATTTTAATTCAAAATATTTTATAATCCAAAATACATATTATATATATTACTTTTAAAAAATAAACGATATAAGAAGATCATGCATCTACCTAATTAATTTACTCAATTAATTCAACTAACATTATTTTATAAATAGGCTATAGCTATTTAACACCATTCTCTTGTGAATTGACTCAAAAACATGTTGAGGGGACCGTTGCATGTCGAGGTGACCGTTACATGTATTTTATCATCCTGAAATAAATTATATCAAAACTAAAATAAAAATAATGGATAACAAATGATCACCGAAAGAGATACAACACATAATTACATCTCTGAAAGTTTAAACGATCACCAAAAATATATAATCTATTAGATATTAGCAACTAAAGGTATCTTGATGATAATACATTTTGATCAGCTAAAATAGCTTCGAGAGTTTCACCAAATGAAGAAAATTGACGCCAAACACGAAGTAATTTCACATTTACGCTCCAATTACTCTGTAGGATTGGTTTGAGGTCACTGACGAAATCAATAAATAACGAAGACATGATTTTCTTAATTTGGAACGTAGATCCAAAAATCAAATATGCATTTTTGTTAGAACCACCCGTATTTATGCTTCTAAATAATCTTTTTAGTCAAGGCAAATTAAATGTTATGTCTTTCATTAATTCTTTATTAATTTCCACTTTTCATATTTATTTGTCCAAAATTAAAATAAATTATCATTGTAGGTGTATATTTCTTTGTTCATCTATAAATTTCTATAATTAAATTTTACTGTTAATAGATGTTAAGTAAGATTTGAAAATGACTATTTTACCTTTTTCAAACATTATTTGACTTTAAATTATTAATTCAATAATATAAAAAATTCTATTTATTAATATATTCATTTTAAATGATTCAACAATAAAAGAAATTCGAGGACTATTATTTTAAATTATTTTGGGATTATTAATATTCTAAAAAAATATAGTTCATTTAAATTATTCAACAATATAAAAATTCCTTTTATTAATATAGTTTTTTAAGTTATTCAATGGTATAAGATATTCCAATAACTTTCTTTTTCTCTAACTTTTATAAATTTTATAAAATTTGGAGAAAATAAATTATTTTTTAAATTTCAATAGTCGACAAATTTAAATATATATTTTTAATAAAGTTATTATCAATAAATGTGTATACGAAAATGTATAATTATGGTATATTTTTAGGTATACTTTACATGTATATTTTATATGAATAATTATGGTAAGATCAAAATTGATATGAATTGAATAATTTAATATCTGGCAATTAGGTTAAAAATTGTTGATTTGAAAAGAATGTTTGGCAAGTTAGTTAAAGTAGTTCATGGTTATTTTTTATTTTAGAGATGAATTAAATAAATTAAAATTAAATTTAAAATCCAAATCTTTCAACCAATCAAGTTATACCTTTTGATCGACCAACCAATCAAAAATATCAAAAATTTATAATATCTTTTGATCAGCTAAAATAGTTTCGAAAATTTCACCAAATGAAGAGCATTGACGCCAAACACGAAATACTTTTACATTTACGCTCAAATTACTCTGTAGGATTGGTTTGAGGTCATTGACAAAATCAATAAATAACGAAGACATGATTTTAAAAAAAAAATTGGAACATAGTTCCGAAGATCAAATATTATTTTTGTTAGAATCACCCTTATTTATACATCTAAATAATCTTGTTAGTCAAGACAAATTAAATATTATGTCCTTAATTAATTTGTTATTAGTTTCCACTGTCCATATTTATTTGTTCGAAATTAAAGTAAATTATCATTGTAGGTGTATATTTCCTTTTTTATCTATAAATTTCCATAACTAAATTTTATTGTTAATAGACGTTAAGGAATATTTGAAAAATGACTATTTTACTCTTTTTTAAAACACTATTTGACTTTAAATTATTAATTCAACAATATAAGAAATTCTCTTTATTAATATAGTCATTTTAAATGATTCAACAATATAAGCAATTCCAAGAATATTATTTTAAATTATTTTGGGAATACTAATATTCTAAAAAAATATAGTCCATTTAAATTGTTCAACAAATTAAAAACTCAATTTATTAATATAGTCCTTTTAAGTGATTCAATGGCATAAGAAATTCCAATAATTTTATTTTCCCTAACTTTAATAAACTTTATAAAATTTGGAGAAAATAAATTATTTTTTGAAAAATTTCAATAGTCAACAAATTTAAATATGTATTTATAATAAAATTATTACCAATAAATGTGAATACGAAAATGCATAGTTATAATATATTGTTTAGGTATACTTTTTATGTTTATTTTATATGTATAATTATGGTAAGATCGAAATTGATATAAATTGAATAATCTAATACTCCCTCCGTTTCATTAAGATGAACGTTTTGGAGTTTTCACACATATTAAGAAATCATTAATATATAACAATAAATGTCTTGTTTTCTGTATAAAAAATAATTTCTTTAAGCTTTCAACCAATAGTTTTAATCAAAATTTCTTGATTTTAACACTTTATTATCATTAACTACGTAGAAAACCTTAAAAATGTATCTTTGTGAAACAATTTTTTTTTCTCAAAACTTTCATCTTTAAGGAACGGGAGTATTTGACAATTATGTTAAAATTGTTGATTTGAAAAGGATGTTTAGCAAGTTAGTTAAAGTAGTTCATGATTATTTGTTTATTTTAAAGATAAATTAAATAAATCAAAATTAAATTTAAAATCCAACTTTTTCAACCAATCAAATTATAAGGTTAATGTTGAAAGTTCATATATGAATGATACATAAACAAATTTTACTTTGTACTTTGATTTAATATATAGGAGAATTTAGAAAAAACAAAACAACTAAACAAGGAAGCAAATAATGGAGAGAGAAAAAAAGCAAAAGCTAAAACAAGATGTGGTTTCATAATTAAAGAAGATCTTGCTGTTGTATTCTGTGGAACTAACACATCAGAGTCACTCTCTGTCCATTCTGCAGTTTCTTGTCTATTGTTATAAAATATATTTCTGTATCAACACTGATCCATGTCCAAGCTTGCTTTGCTGGTTTGGTTCCCGGGTCATGTCTTCAAAGACAAGTAACAAGTTTAAAAAGATTTTAAAAAGGAGGGCAAAAAAAGTTTTAGGTAATACAATAAACGACAGTTCTATTTTATTACACATGGTCAAACAAAAATTTGAGAAAGCTTAAATGGTCGTTGAGTGTTGTTGGATCTGGGCTTGACATCATGATACCAAACCCAGGAAAAAGGATAGTTGGGTCCAAAGACTGTATCAAAAGCCCATCAGATTTAAAAAGAATTTTCGTTAAGTGTTAAGCCCATGACCTCGGCCCAGTCTTCGGCCGAGGTCATGGCCGACAGCATTTAATGCTAGAGTCAGAAGATTCGACTATGCATAAGATACGTGGGGAAAATGCAGAGGCCTTGGTGTCCACCGCAACCGATGCATGCAAAGAGAAGACATGAAGAAATTCGAA
>OVAN01003254.1:0-29767 GCA_900406275.1 Anastatica hierochuntica
ACTTTTAAACAAATTTGTTCATCTTTGTGTTTTCAAAAGCTTTTGAATCCTTTATATTAATCAATCCTGCTTTTCGAATTGATTTAAGAATTGGTTGTGATGGGTTTGGCAATTTTGCCTAACCTCTCTACATAGAGTCTGGTTATGTAGCTTGTGGTGGAGTTTGGCAATTCTGCCCAACCTCTATGTAGATGAACTCGACGGTTGTCATTTACTAGCTGCCACCTAGTTAGCGGCATTATGTAGTATTCGATATTTTGAACAAACAATAAATGAATGTATGGAAACCAAATCAATGGTTAGATCGAGGATCCTATAAAATGAGCTTTTTACAACTAAGGATTTGATCATAGTAGAAAGAGGTAATGGCGGGTCGTAGAGACAGAGTTCAACAACTCTTCGGGTCTCAAATTGTGATCGCCGTTTTGTTTGTAATCCTTATTGGCTGTGTCTGCATCTTCTTGTTCCCCAACGGCTTTTACAACTCTGGATCAGTGTTTACAGCAAACGAACACCTTTGGAAACAGACCTCTAAGGTATTTTTTAAGGATCTTATGCTCTAAAACATGTTTTGCAGTGGTGTATAGTTCTTGATTTGTGATCTGAATTTGAGGAATTTAAACTTCATTATGAAAGTTTAAAGACTAGAGCCGTATGTAGAGCTATGTTTGGCGGTTGATGGATTTGAAGATTTGAGAATTTGAGTCTCTTTCTGAGTGGTTGTGCTAAGGATTTGTAATTTTCAACTGGTTTTTTTGTCGAGAATTACAGAGTGCATGGTCCAATCATCATTTTTAGTTACCTTACCTTCGACTTCGGTTTAGATGCCAAATTTCAGTCCCGTACTGTGGATTTTAGCTAGTGGGATTCAAACTCTTTTGTACTTCTATCTTTTCAGGCTGGATCGGCTTCATGTGAATCGCCTGAACAGGTCAAACTGCTCAAAGCAGACTTTGCAATTATCTCGGAGAAGAACACCGAGTTAAGGAAGCAGGTCAGAGAGCTAACAGAAAAGATACGGTTGTCAGAAAAAGATACTGAAAATGCAAGGAAACAAGTATCAGTTTTGGGATCAGAGATCAAGACCGGGCCTTTTGGCACTGTCAAGAGTCTGCGAACTAATCCAACAGTGGTTCCCGACGAATCTGTTAACCCCAGATTAGCAAAGCTTTTAGAGAAAGTGGCTGTCAATAAAGAGATCATTGTGGTTCTTGCAAATTCAAATGTGAAACCAATGTTGGAGTTGCAGATTGCCAGTACAAAGAGAGTCGGTATACAAAACTACCTGATTGTCGCATTGGATGATTCCATCGAAAACTTCCGCGAATCAAACGAAGTCGCATGTTACAAGAGAGATCCAGATAAAACGGTGGACATGGTTGGGGAAAACGGAGATAGCCACGCTGTTTCCGGACTGAAGTTCCGCGTCTTAAGAGAGTTCTTGCAGCTTGGTTATAGTGTTCTTCTATCAGATGTGGACATTGTCTTTTTGCAGAACCCATTTGGTTATCCGTACAGAGACTCTGATGTAGAGTCCATGAGTGATGGCAATGACAATAGGACGGCTTATGGCTTCTTCGATGTGTTTGATGATACATCCATGGGATGGTCTCGGTATGTTCACACAACGAGGATATGGGTTTTCAATTCCGGGTTTTTCTATCTAAGACCAACTCTTCCTTCAATCGAGCTACTCGATCGTGTGGCAGATACACTCTCTAAGTCAGAGGCATGGGACCAAGCGGTTTTCAATGAGCACCTTTTTAACCCTTCGCATCCCGGGTACGCAGGCTTACACGCTTCCAAGAGAGTCATGGATATGTATGAGTTCATGAACAGTAGGGTCCTCTTCAAAACTGTGAGAAAGAATCATGAACTGAAGAAGTTGAAACCGGTGATTGTTCATCTGAATTACCATCCAGATAAACTAAACCGAATGCAAGCTGTGGTGGAGTTCTACGTTAATGGCAAGCAAGACGCGCTTGATAGCTTCCCAGACGGTTCTGTTTGATAAAAAGATTGATGCTTGCTTGGCAATTCTTCTTCAATGGCAGATTCTGCTAATAAATACTTCTGTAATGAATCTATAAGGTTTGTGGATCTATATGCGTTTCAACAAATCCGAACTTGTACAGAAGGTCAATGCTAAAATCCGCAGATGATCGGTGATGCTCTTACACTCAATTTTGGTATGTTGAGATCTCTAAGTATGATCATAAAAGGCTTTTTAAAGGGTTAATAATAAAAGTATGTACCTTAAGTGAATGGGCCTTAGGCCCCATTATAAACGGTTGAGTGGTTAGCCGTTAGAGAAAGGTGTGGTCCAGGTGGGTGTGTGGAGTTTGGTGTTTGGATGGCTTTTACGATTCTCTGTTAAGTTTTTAACGGTAAGCTATATACTTTTTAAACTTCTACTTAAAGCTTTTGTATTTCCCTATTTTACCCTTCACTCCTATTCTTTTACACCACCATACAACTTCACCTAATTTAGACTCTGACCCTCTGCCCACCAATAAATGACTTTTCTATCCTCCGTTATTCTTTTTTTTTGTCATCGTAATGTAGTGGCAAACAGTTTTTCTCGCTAGAGACAGATGTAGGGTTCAAACCCTGGTTTCGTGAGATGGATGCATAGTTGATGCAACCACTGCTCCACTTGCTCCTCTCATCCTCCGTTATTCTTTTACGTAGTTTTTAAAACCATTTTATAACATGGAAGAAAAAAATGTCAAATCAATTTCGTTTGTTTACTACAATCATTGTACTTCCACTTCTTCGAGAAACCAAAAGCTTGTGAACGAGCACGAGTGACTCAAGGCAGTTAGTTCGATCGTAGTTAAATAAATGTTACCTCTTTTATCTTTCATTGTACAATATTAAAAGCATGCAGACTTTGCTCCATTATCCAAAACATGTTCTGCTTTTTTGAAGATTTTATTAATCTCGAATTGAATACATAATAAAGATTTTTTGATCATATATTGTCTGTTCTTATTCTAGCAATTACCTTTGTTTTGTTTTTCGGTGTAATTTCTTAGCTTTAGTTTAATCAATTTGGCTCCGAAAAGATCTATCATTTGTCGGCTCTTGGCTCCGGAAAGTCTTATATTTTTGCCGGCTTTGTATGGAAAAACCTTTGTAGTTTCAATGAAATATCTTTAGATGAAAAAAAAATTACAGAACGAAATAGAAGACAACGATAAACATTAATGGATAATAATGATTTCACCTATCCTATTCTTGGATGGTTTTTCTATGATACATTGATGACATTTCTATCCAAAGTTAATTTTACTTCACTTGGTTTGTTCTCTTTTTATCCACAATAACTTAAGTACAACGCAACTTGATCGTGAAAAAAACTCGTCAGCAAAAACATGACTAATCCGGTGATAATGAGTCTTCTTTTTCCTTTGCAAATAATTTTGTAGAATCTTGTAACGGTAAAATCCAAAATAAAATTATAGCATGAAAAGCTTGTTGAAGCGCTTTTGATGAGCTTAATGTAACCGTTGATCTTCTAATCCGGCAATACTCCATCGATCTTCTGGTTCAACTAAAAAATAAAACCAAATCATAGCATCAAAATTCGCCAATCAAGAATAGTAACCACCAAACTCGATAACAACACCGAAAAAATTTGATGCAAACCACAAAAACAAAAAAGAAAAAAAAAAGCAAAAGAAACATTGTAGAAATCACCATTCACCGGTCCTAGATCGAAGATGAAAAGAATAAAATGTTGGCGGCTAAAACCCAAAACATCTTAAGATTCAATAATTTACCCACTAATACTTTTTTGAAATTTTGGTTATTAGCGGACAAACTTAATCCAAAATTAAGGACAAAAATGCGTAATTTTCACGATAACATATAAATTAAACCAACACGGCAACACGTAAGCATATATATATATATTCACCGGCTATAACCGGTTACATCCACCACCCTTTTAGCTCTTTGTCTTTTGTTACCGTTCTGTTTTTAAAACACCTTCAGATTCCTACTCTCTGTTCTGTTCTGTTCCATCTCTCTCTCTCTGATCTCAATCTTCTCACTCTTCGATTTTCTCTTTACAATTTTACCCTCACATTACCTTCATCTCGATCTTCTCTCAGATGTCTGTTGTCACTAAGCTTCGTTCTCCGGTTAAACCAATGGTTAAGCCACGAGGTCGATTTAACGTTTCGAAAACAGAGATTGTCAAAGAGAAACCGTTGAAGAAATCGTCGGAATCCTCCGTGACGAGCAATTTTTCAGCTTCTACTGATGATTCTTCATCTTCTTCATCTTCCTCGGAGACGACAAACTCCGAGAAAGCTATTACTCCGTCGAAACGTAACGGATCAGCGACAAAGCTCGATAATGTCGTCGCCGCGGTCGTTGTTGTTAAAGACATTCCTTCTGAAATTCAGCGACCGGTCAAGAGATGCCACTGGATCACACCTAACTCAGGTCTGTTTTAGTTTTAAACTTTAATTTAAATCTCACATTTTTCTCCTCTATTTATTTTAAAATTTTTGGTTCTAAAAACACATAAATTTCGTGAATAACGAGGAGATTGTGTATTTTTTTTTTTTTTTGTTAAAATAGTTTTACGAAAATCTTTTAAAAATAAAATAAAAATGGAATGAGTGGCTTTTTATAGCTTCCGAAAATGTAAGTTTTTTTTGGATTAATGTGTTAAAGATTATTGGTAACTATCAGTTTCATAGATGTCAACAACACATTAAATTTCACACAACAAAAAAACAAAGTGTCCGGGAAGTCGTAGCCCAACAGTAAGAACGAATTAGAAGCCTTATAAAGGGAACTATAGCACGAATGTCTCTAGACACTCAATACGAATATGAAATTTTGCTTTCGGCCTATTTACAAACCGGAAAGCGAATTTATCTGTAGGCGACTTTCTCTCGGGTATTAGACCGGGTCTGACACCACCCTGACTTATAAAAAAAGTAGTTGATAAAAGAAAGACAAGCCTGGTAGTATAAGTTCTTTTTTTTGTGGGGGGGGGGGGGGGTTNTGATTGATGAATGATGATGATGGAACAGACTCGATCTACGTGATGTTCCATGACGAGGAATGGGGAGTTCCAGTTCGTGAAGACAAGAAACTCTTTGAACTACTTGTCTTCTCACAAGCATTGGCTGAACTTAGCTGGTCTTCAATACTTTACAAAAGAGACAACTTCAGGTAAATATTTTGTGGAAAAAAGATTGTTCCTTTTGATTTGTGTGTAATATTATCATAAGTGTTTGGTATCTATTTTTGCAGGAAGCTCTTTGAAGATTTTGATCCTTTAGCTATATCACAATTCACAGAAAAGAGGTTGATGTCTCTTAGAGTAAATGGCTGTCTTGTTTTATCCGAACCGAAACTACGAGCTATTGTGGATAATGCAAAATCTGTTCTCAAGGTAGATTGTTTGTATTTTTATGCTCAAGATCTTTGTGTTTGAATTGGAAACTTTTCTTTTAAAAAATGGCTTTTCGGTTTTGTGAATTTGAAAAACAGGTCAAACAAGAATTTGGATCATTCAGTAACTACTGTTGGCGATTTGTGAATCATAAGCCGTTAAGAAATGGCTATCGGTATGGTCGTCAAGTACCGGTTAAGTCGCCAAAGGCAGAGTACATTAGCAAAGATATGATGCAGAGAGGGTTCCGTTGCGTTGGTCCTACTGTTATATATTCTTTCTTGCAAGTCTCGGGCATTGTGAATGATCATCTCACAACTTGCTTCAGGTACCAAGAATGTAATGCCGAGACTGAGACCGAACCAAATCGCCCCGAGACTGAGACCGAACTGGATCTGCGTTCTCTGTGAGTTGTTGTTTAATCAGCAAAAGAGATTGGATTGCGTAAGATGCTGATGACTAGAGTTTGTATTCGTTGTGAAATGTAATAGCTGTAACTATATTAGCTTTGTTCATCGGTTGTGTTGATCATATCGGTTAGCTTTTGACGAAGGACATTGAATTGCAGGGAGAATATAAATTTTAACCATTCTATAAAACCATATGTTCTACAAACTTTGGATCTTGATGCTGAGAAGCAGAATCGGCTTAAGCTATTTTACACGCGCAAAATAGTTTCGAGGCACTACTTAATGTAACATTTGCGAGGAAACATATAATCATACATCTTAAGATATCTTATCTACAAAACAATGCTTTTGAAACCAAATTCATGAATTGAACCACACTTACCACACTCGAATCGAATGCTTCCTTGAGGAGGCTTTGTGCCGCATATTTGGACACTAAACAAAGAATACACGAGATTCTGTAAAGATCCAGATACCTGGGAGAGGTAGAAGAGCTTCTCGGAGTTTACCGAGTTGTTTAATTCAACCACGAGCCTTTCCGTTTCCAAGTGTAAGCTCCAAATCCTCCATACCCACATCATGTATCATCTCTCCTTCCCACGGCTTAACTTGGCCATTTTCGAATTTAAACTCAGAGCTCTGACCAATCTCGTGGAGCGTAGCAGCATTTGGAGACATCTGTTGAGGAGCGGGAGGTTTCACAAGATTGAAGGTAGGAGAAGTTGGCGCCATCGAGACAGAGAATGGCTGTTGTTGTGAAAACTTCTGAAAGCTTATCCAGTGACCAGAATCAACAGTGGAAGAGTCAGACTCATCACATTCAGGTATAGTAGCAGCAGGTGTATGATGAAACTGTCGATGAGTCGGACTAGCAGGTGCAGAAACCGCATAGAAAGGATAATTAAAAGACGCCATGGATTGTTTAGCATTAGCCATGGAGTGCTTAGCAATGGATTCCCAATTAGGCAATGGTTTAGGATTCTTGGAAGTTGGGGAAGAAACCGGTGGAGTTACAGGACAACTGTTTGAAATTCTGAGGGAAGGAAGCGATGAAGGAATGCCGCCGTTTCTGTGGAAGGGGAAGAACGTCGAGGAGATGTTGTTATTCGGTTCAACACGAGAAGGACTCGGGAGTGATGAGGACGACGGGCTGACTTGGTAAGACGGGATGGGACTTTGAAACGCCGAAGAAAGAGGGCTCGGATTCTGAGATGAGTAAGGCGTAACTCGAGACGATGTTCCAGCTATCTCGCCTGGTGGAGGCCTGCATCCCTGAATGATACTCCAACAAAAGAACATCAATCATCAATCAAACATCACAATGTCATAATCAATCAGCAATGAAGACTTCGAATCAAGCATCATATATACACACTAAGACTTTAAGCAAATACTAATAGCTCAAGAATCAAACCTACTGAATCAAAATTGTTGAAGATTTGAATCAAGATCAATGCCTGAGGATTCCATATTCTTTGGAGCTTAAAGACTAACAACAATTAGCTATAAAGAGTCCCAAATCTAAGTTTGTTTCCACTAATCAGATTCAAATCGCGATTGAAACTTTAGATTTCAACAATCTAAGATCTCAGATCTGTGAAAATCGGAAGATGATTTAAGGAAATTTTCATCACCTTGCGATAAGTAGTACCGTCTTCTTCAACAATCCAACCAGCTTCAGCACAAAGAGCTTTAAGCACTTCATTGTTATCGCAATGTTTAGGTAGATTATAATCACCTTGAGCTCTAAGTCCAGAGTATATCTTAGCAGCTACAGCTCTTCTCCTTCTCTCTCTTCTCCGATTGTTCTCCCTCTCCCTAAACGACGGTTTCCTCCTCCCCGACGCCGCCGCAGCTGCCATCGCCGCCGCTGCTGATGACGACGTAGCTCCATCCGACGTCATACTCCGTCACCACACAAAAACGACCACCGCCTCGAAACCTCCGAGATTGTGTGAACGGAGACGGAGAAGAAGAGTGAGAAGTTAGTGCTCACGAGGAATACACTTTTTCTCTTCGCTGGAATCGAAGAAGAATCAATCTCTCTTTCTTAAGAAAAATAATATTCTTAATAATCGCCCACGTGTCCGGTAAGTGATTATTGAATGGTGAGATTGGCTAAGGTGTATGGAGCAATATGTGGGGTTGGATGTAGAGGATTACAACGCGTAGTGTAACGTGTGACCGTGTGTATGTATAGTGTCTAAGTATAAAGTACGTGTTGTGTGTAACGACTAATGACCAAATAATAACGTGGGACCTATTTATTTTAGTGTGGGTCCCTTTCTTGTGTGATAAACAAACACACCATTTGATTGGTTTTATTTTTTTGTTCATTTATATATTTAAAACCCAAGACAGAATTTCTCGGCCCATGACAAAAGAAGCCCATTTTCTAAACGACAGCGTACAAATATAGACTATTAAGCAAAAAAACAACGCCGTTGCCGGGGATCGAACCCGGGTCACCCGCGTGACAGGCGGGAATACTTACCACTATACTACAACGACTTTGTTGTTCAATTAAATAAGTTAATATATTTACTTGTAATGCATCTTAACGATGATAACCATATTTTCTTCAGCAGCTGTTTCTCGTTAGTGGTAAAAAGAAGAAGATTACATATGTTTTAGCTTATTTGAAAAATATAAATTTATTTGTTTTGTTTTTATATTTAATTATAAATATAAAAAATCCGTGAGATATTTGAGTATTGTTGTATTCTCTTACGATCAGATTATTGTAACACCATTGCATGTTGGTCTTTTAGGCCAATTTTTTTTAATAATTTACGATCTAAAATATGCTTTGCCTTTTCCTATTACACCCATGTTGATTTTATTAATTTTTGTCTCCATATTTTTTTACTCTAAACTCACAAAAAAAATATTGCATTTTTAACATTCAAGCTTATTAAAAAAAATGGTGTGCCTTAAGAATCACTCCAACAGACTTTTCAGTTTTAAGTTAATTTTTTCGGTATATGAACGGTACAATATACGATGAAACTATTAAATACATTCGTTGGTTGTTTCAAATTCAAAATCTAATTAAAAAAAAAAGGAAAAAAATAAATAATAGGGGCATTATCGTAATTTAGTACTGCATGGCCCCCATAACGCCTGACTTTATTTTTCGTAGAAATATCAGTCAACCATTCAGATTCACGTCGATTGCGTGTTTACAATTTTATGAAAATTTTTACAAAATGTGGCCCCTCTTGTTTCCTTTTTTTAACTATTTAAACCCTTTAAAAAGCATCAATATTTAGATTCCATTACAAAATTACTACCTAAAATGTTTTTTTTATTAATATATATAGACTTTCTAAAATTGCTATAACGTATACAACCCTTCTTCTATTCGATTTTTGTAATAATCTAAATACCAAAAGCTAAAACTGTGTAATATTAACAATTATATTTAGTGTGGGTTTCGCAACAAAAAAAAAATATATTTAGTGTGGGTGCAGTGTTACAAATTCAAATCGGCTAACATGTATTGTTTGTTGACAAAAAGTAAAATAGTTTTGTTTTAGACCAATTTGGATCATTAGTGTGTAAACTTCACTACCAATATAAAGTTTTGAAAATGAGAAAATTAATCACTCCTCATATTTAACTAACAAACTAAATAAATAAAACTGGAGATACCTGAAACCCCATACCAGAATGGGAAACCGTAATCCGAAAAACCCAACAAAATCTGAAAACCTCAGATCCGAACTCGGAACCAAAATCCAAAAAACCTGAAAAACTCGGAAAACTCGAGAAAATCGAAAATACTCGAACTCGAAAATATATAAACTCGAATGAAACCAGAAATACAACACGATTTTTTCTATGTTACTAAATTCGATCCAAACCCGAATGGATCAAACCGAAAAAATATTCGAAGAGATCCGAACAGATACATCCGAGCCCGAATCGAATTCCAAAATGGAATAAATTATCCAAAAATGTAATTTATGCAGATTAATAGATTTTTACTTGTAGAAATTACCGAAAATCTTAAATGCGGTGTAAACGTAGTATATGAAACGGAAACATTTATCCGACAAAAAAAAAATTATCCTTACAAATGTTTCTTATAAAAATAATATAAATAACTATTGAGATGATTAAAAAATTAAAATGTCAAGGTAAAAAAATTAAAATATTTTTTTGGTACTCTCTATATCCAAATCTTTGGATTTATATGAAAAAAAAAACCGCTCAATTTCCACAGTGCAAATGGATGTAGTACGAAAAACACGTGGCGTTATCTAATTGGTAAACGTAATAAGAAACCTGTCGCTATCGTCCCCTCCCTTCCCTCTCAGTTTCTCTCTCTTACTATACACTCTGCTTTTCTTTTTCATCTCTTACTCTGTCTTTCTTCATCAGACCAAATTGTAACAAAACAACAAAAAACCCTAATTTTATTTGCTTGTTTTCTCTTTGATTCACTCTCAATCTCTTCCTCAATGCTCGAAATTTCATTTCTTTGATCGTGAAAACTCGAGACGGTGGTTCTGTTCTGAGAGAGAGAAATGCTGCAAGCTGCTGAGAACTCAAACATCTTCAATGGAGGAGGAGGAGGAGGAGGAGGATTCTCTCAACTCCATAGTAGTAGTTGCTTCGGAGATTGTAGTAGTGAAGAGGAATTAACAGTGCTTCCACGTAATACTAAAGTGGTTGTCACCGGAAACAACCGTACAAAATCTGTTCTTGTCGGTCTTCAAGGTGTCGTTAAGAAAGCCGTCGGTCTCGGTGGTTGGCATTGGCTTGTAAGAACTTTTATTCAAATGGGTTTTGTCTTTGTCCTCTTTTGATTTAACCCAAGTGAAAGAATCTGAAAAATTTGTTCGAAAGAGATTCACAATCAAGCTCGAGCAGGAGAGGATTTGATTGTTCTTAAAAATACAAACTTTAACACTTTATTCATTAAACGATCTTTGCACTTTTTCTCTTTTATGTTTTACACTTTTTCTCCATCAATGTTCTTGTGAATCCTTATCTTTTGTGGGTTCAAGGTGGTTTTTTTAGATTTGTTTTAGTGTTTTTTTTGTCACAAATTTTGATAAACAAAGTTTATATTTTTAGGGTTTTGTTCATATGGGTCATTTTCATTTTTCATCCACTATCCAAAATTTTTCTTCTTTGGTGTTTTGAGTTCACTTACTTTTTATTAGTTTATATTATATAGATTTGATCATTACTTACTTCACCTATTTCTCTTGATTTAACAATATAAAAAAGATTTCTTCAAAACCCAAAAACCATATATTATATATATTTTACTAAAATCGATATCAAATTTTCACATTTATCAAAAAAAGTCTTAAACTTTTTCACTTGACTTTTAAATTTTCCAGGTTTTAACAAATGGAATTGAAGTGAAGTTGCAGAGGAATGCACTTAGTGTTATTGAAGCTCCTACAGGGAATGAAGAAGAAGATGATAATGATATTGAAGTTGAGCATCATACACAGTGGAATCATTCTTCTGTTATGAGTAAGCTTGATCTCTAAATCTCTCATACTATCACAGTGTTGAGACATGTGTTGTTCTTTGAATCTCTTTTTTTGCAGTATCTGAAGATACTTTGAAGCCTCATAAGTCGAAGCAAAGAGGACATAGATCAGCTAGGTTATCTCATAAGACAATGTGCAAAGCCGTATCTTGCGATTCACACGCGAAAAGCTCGAGTTTTACTCCTAGAAAGAACATGGTACTAATGACTTATTTCATTTGAATGTTTTGAGTTTACTAATGACGTAAAGAATCGTTGTTATCGCAGAAGGTTGATCTTAGCAAACTAGATATGCCTGCATTGCTTAGATATTGGCGACATTTTAACCTCGTGAGTACTTAAAGAACTCTCTGTTTTATCGACAATCGCGGTACAAAGATGTAATGATCTCTCTTTTGTTAGGTGGAGGCTCTTCCTAATCCATCAAAGGAGCAACTAATTGACATTGTTCAAAGACACTTCATGTCTCAGGTAAACACAAAACATAAAACATTCTTTGCTTTCAACAATGTGTTTAAATGAATTTGTCTCTCTTCTCTCTGGTTTATAGGAAATGGATGAGCTTCAAGTTATCGTTGGATTCGTTCAAGCGGCGAGAGGAATCAAGAAAGCTTGCAAATGGAAACCAAAAGAATCAAGAAACACTGATCTTAACTTCATCAGCTAAAAAAAATCTCACTCCTAAGTAGAAGACTCTAACATTGAAGTTTTTAGTATAGTAGTTAAGTTCGGGTTCGGGTTAACGGTAGATGTTGTTATTGCGCTCTCTCTCTCTCGCCGTCTCTCATGTAAGTAAGTACTTCAAGAGGCAATGACCTTAAAACAAAGAGACTCTCTAATCTCTAATCAAAGAGAGTGTTTAAACAACTAAAGATACTTTGAAGATGATTCAAAAACATAAACAAAAGACCCGACCCGGTTTTGATTAAGACCGGGTGGGGCAGAAAGTGATCAGGTAGTTAGATTCAGAGCAAGTGAAGGTGCTTGTTGCATCGTCATAAGCGTAGCTATAAGCACTAGGACAAGCCGTTTTAAACATCGCCGAGTAATGCGTCGGAGAACATGTCTGCGGCGTTGCGTGTGCTCCTGTGCAGCAAAATTCCGGCGTGTTAAACGCCGCGCAGGCGCTTTTGCACGCGGCGACGATCCCGTTGTTGTGAGGATCCATGATCCGAAGCTCGTTAGGACAAACGTCGTTGACGTCGGCGACGCAGCCGGCGTAACGACAATCTCCGGTTCCTCCTTGTGGTTTAATCCCCATCTCGACGTTGTAACCGTCGACGAGGCTGACGTCGTAGAAATCTTTGCCGGATTCGCCTGTTCCGACGGTGAATTCGGCTAGTGTTGTTGGAGGAACTCCGCCGCCGATGCATTTTAGTACGCCGCCGCAGTCTCCGGTGACGCAGTTGCCGTTGCCGGAGGAGTCGAAATTGCAGCCGGTACGTGCCCAGAACCGCCCTGACCATCCCGGAGGAGCGGTGAGCTGTACGGAAGCGCCGGGAGGCAAAGGAAATCCGCCGTCGCCGAGAGTGTGACTGTTGCCGGAGAGTATCCCTGGCCAAACGGTGTAAAGACAACTGTTTTGTAAAGTGAAGACGGTGGCGGAAACAGCAACGCCGCCTGAAGAAATTTTCAGAACATAAAACATAAAAATCAAAACTTTAATGCAAAACTTTAATACAATCAACGATGATGAACAAAAAGAAAACATTTTGATCAGATGGATCTAAAGAGACAAGTCGGAAAATGATGTAATAGCGAAACAGAGAAGAAACTAAAAACAGAGTGTTTGTTTTGTTGTTGTTGTTATTCTTACTTGTGATGATGATGATGAAGACGAAGAAGAGAATGTAAAGACTGAAGAAATTCGCCATTTTCTTGATTGTGTTTTTATGATTTGATTCTTTGAATGATGTTTGATGATTGTAATGATGATGATGATGATGCTGTTAGTTGCAATGTCCTCTCTATTTATAATTAACAGTTTACAGTAAAAAAAAAAAAAATTTAATTTTGTGAGGATTGTTAAGCCATGATCTTTGGGTTTGTGAATTTTTATTTTCAGTAATGGTTTTTTTTTGTTAATCGTGGGATTATTAATTACAGTATTTATGAATACTAATGGTGAAAGATCGTGTGTAATTAACTGCTAATTATCTACATATTAAGTTAATTATTATATGATTCATAATCCAAAGAGACGTGAAGAGAGAACGAACCATTCTTCTTCACACGTTCGCATGAAATTAGCCACAACTTCCCGCGCAATTAGAAACTTTTCTTTCATGATACTATGAGATTAAAACACAATGCAATCAATAATAAATCATATTTTGTAGAATATAAATGATCATTACCAATTAAAAGTTAATTAATTTTGTGTAAGTACTCATGAATTAACAACCCAACTTTGCCTTGGGCCGATTTATTGAAGAAGTACATTGGTCATGGTCCTTTCATTAATTGGATTGGATTAGGCTCATGACCTAAAAATACAAATTAGAGCAACCAGAAATATATTATCTTGTTTCTCAAAGTGTGTCATTATATTTTTCATATAAACTTTTTTTTGTGTGGACGGCTTAAATTAATTAAAACAGTCTGGAAATCGGAACTGATTCGCAGAATTTACAAAACACAAGTTGTGAGTACTAATGCGAGCATCACGTGCTAATTTGTCCGCGTTTGTGTTTAATCTGCGGGGAACATAGGAAATGGAAAAGCAGGTGAAACTTCTTTTACTCGTTTGAATTTCTTCGAGATATGAATGGAAGGTTGGCCAGTCATGCGAGTTTTTAACCATCTTCATAAGCTTTGTACTATCCGGCATGAAAGCCATCGATGTCTTTTGGAGAGCATGCACACATTGTATCGCCCAAATGAGAGTCTCAATCTCTGCGTGTAGCGGCGAAAGACTCCGACGGACTTTCCTCGCCCCCTGGAAAGCCTCTTCGTCGCCATGTCGATAACATCGCCAGCCCATCCCTGAGTATACATCTCCCTCTTTCCAAGACCCATCCACACGACCCTGATACTCTGAGAAGGTCAAGTCAAGAGAAGGTAAAGTCGGATTTACAACAACCGAGGAATCCTGTTGTGACTCCTCCTTCTGCGCTACCACCCAAAGAGTAGCTTCTTTCTCCACCACGGTCAGGATGTCTTGGATATCCAAATCGACATTAGAGAAAACGTTGTCATTTCTAGCTTTCCAAATATACCATAGAATCCACGGGAAACTCATGATTTGTTCTGCTTTCCAATTAGAGAAAATTTATTTTTCATATAAATTTTAAAAACTGCTACAAGTTTATTTTTGTTCTGCATTTAGTACGTTAAGAAAATTTTCTCTATCTAATTAATACACTAAAATAGTGAGATTAAAATCGGATTTTTGTTTAAAAGTTTTCATTGGAAATGTAGAACGACTTTCTTTATAAAAAAAAGTAAATCTTAAGACGATACTCTTCATGTAAGAACCACACGTCCAAACGATGTTTAAACACTTTATTAAGTGCTTTATCGGAAATTATCAACCATAAGAATTACTCTATGTGATTCACAAAAAATATCGTACAAATTAAAAAAATTATTAAAAAGTCTTGTTTGCTCATCATAATACATTAAAAAAAATTTATCTCTCCAATTAATATATTAAAAATGAGATTAAAACTGAAAATTTGTTTATAAATTTGCATTGAAAATGTAAAGCGACATTTTGTGAAACAAAACTAAAATTTTAAAACGATGTTTTTTTGAAAGGAGTGACTATAAAACAAAAACATATATATACACACACATGTATATATATATATATATATATATATATATTCAAGTATAAATAATGACAATAAAATATGTATGTAAACATAGTTTAGTTTTTGGCCTTTGGGTTTGCTAGACTTTTTCCCAACCAAAAAGGTATAAAAAGAAAGTTCAAAAGCTGGTTCTAACAAAAGATTCAAAACTAACCTGATCACAGTTACACCTACTATTCAGATTATATGACGAGTGAACAAACAAAAGCATCTAAATATAAGACCTGAAATGCTATGTAAGATTTTTAAAAATTTAGTAGTTAAAGAGCACATAAAGAAGAAGATGAACATCCTTTTCTTTTGGAACAAAGTGGGTTCTATGTTTCTTCCATCATAGACAAAGTTTTGTTCAAATGGATTATTTTTTATCAATTTCATCAGAAGTTGTAACACATTTTTGACAACAACAAGGGTTAATGACATGTTTGTTTCTCACTTCAAAGACACAAAAACTTTATTTTCTTTACAATGTTTTGTTCTTCACTTGCTTAATACTCCCTCCATTCCTTAAAGATGAAAGTTTTGAAAAAAAATTTTGTTTCACAAAGATACATTTTAAAGGTTTTCTACGTAGTTAATGATAATAAAATGTTAAAATCAAAAAATTTTGATTAAAACTATTGGTTGAAAGCTTAAAGAAATTATTTTTTATACCGAAAACGAGACATTTATTGTTATATTTAATGATTTCTTAATATGTGTGAAAACTCCAAAGCGTTCATCTTAATAAAACGGAGGGAGTATTTTATAACTTGAACGCAAAATCCTCTATGCATAATTTATTTTTTCTTTTATTAGTGGAACTAGTCGATCTATACGTACTAACTAAGAAAAATCGGATGAAACAATACTTTTGCAATAAACAATATCATAACACAACCAAAATAAAAATGCCACTAAGATACAAGTGGAAGAATATAATTTTTTATGACAAAGAGGTTCAGAGCCCTAATTTTTATAGGCAGATCATATCATGCGATTAAGATTTGTGTATTTCAAGATGACTTAAATCTCTTATGTACCGGTAAGCTTTCGTTAGATATTCGAGTCAAGGTTGACATATGCGAATGTTTTTTAATAGACAGAAAGTCTAAAGTCTAGACAGTTGAGGAAGTTGGTTTCTTGAGATTATAAATACATGTGTTATAGCTTTGTAACTATTTATTCAAACGATCATTAAAGAAAATTTCCAAAAGTGTTTGTCTCAATTCGTTTTCTCTGTGCGATTTTAGCTTTTCTTAAAGTTTAAGTCATGATTTTTCCCAACAATATTCGTCATTGGCGAATCAATCTCTCCCGATGCATCTAGATTCCATGACCTCGTCTTAATTCGAAGGTTTTTATATCATTTGACCAACACTTCGTCAGTAAAATCCAATGAATAATTAGTGGTGAAAATTATTGATAATTGTCTACAACAATGCCAATTACATGAGTGTAACAACTGAATATAGTTAAAAAGATCTTATAAAATGGAAGAAGATATAACCATCTTTCCGTACATAACAAGCAAAAGAAACGTGAGAGAGATAAACCCGACCCGGAACTTAAACCGGAGCTCCGGTGTTTAACTCCGGGTGGGGCAGAAAGTGATCAAGTAGTTAGCTCCGGAACAAGTGAAGATGCTCGAAGCGTCGTCGTAAGCGTAACTATAAGCGCTAGGACAAGCGTTCTTAAACATCGCCGAGTAATGCGTCGGAGAACATGTCTGCGGCGTTGCGTGAGCTCCTGTGCAGCAAAATTCCGGCGAATTAAACGCCGCACAGGCGCTCTTGCAGGCAGCCACCATCCCGCTTCTGCGCGGATCCATTATCCGAAGCTCGTTGGGACAAATGGAGTTGATGTCGGCTACGCAGCCGGCGTAACGACAATCTCCGGTTCCTCCTTGAGGTCTTATCCCCATCTTGACGTTGTAACCGTCGACGAGGCTGACGTCGTAGAAATCTTTGCCGGAAACGCCTGATCCGACGGTGAATTCGGCCAGAGTGGCTGGTGGAACTCCGCCGCCGGTGCATTTTAAAACGCCGCCGCAGTCTCCGGTGAGGCAGTTACCGCGGCCGGAGGAGTCAAAGTTGCAGCCGGTTCGAGCCCAGAAACGGCCTGACCAACCCGGAGGAGCGTTGAGCTTTACGGAAGCGCCGGGAGACAAGGAAAATCCACCGTCGCCGAGGTTGTTGCTGTTGCCGGAGAGAATCCCTGGCCAGACGGTGTAAGGACAACTGTTTGCTATAGTGAAGACGGTGGCGGAAATAGCAACTCCGCCTGCAATTTCAAAACAAAACATAAGTGAAAGTGAAACAGAGGGAACAATAAAAAGAAAAACAGAGTTGAGTTTTGTAGTTACGTGTGATGAACACGAAGAAGAGAATGTGAATACTGGAGAATTTCACCATTTTCTTGATTCGGATTTTTTAGTGCTTATGTGATGTGGATGATGATGAATGTTCAGTTACTGTCACGGATCCTCTATTTATAAGGTTTTGATTGTTTCTTTTTTAAGATTTTTTAAAGTCTTTTTAGATTTCATTTTCCAAAAAGACTCATTAAATAACGATCCAAAATTCTAGAAAATTGGATTTTCTTAGAAGTAATTTTTTTTGGCTTAAATTTTCAGTTCAAGATAATTATTTTATTATATTTCTCCTAAAAACTAAAGAAACCAACTATTGTAGGCACCACCACTAAAGAAAACTGGTTGTCTCGAGAGCCAATCCTCAGGTATCAGGATTCGACTTTCTTCCACCACAGAGTGAAGGGAATATGGTTGTCTCGAGAGCCAATCCTCAGGTATCAGGATTCGACTTTCCTCCACCACAGAGTGAAGGGAATATGTGAGGTTAAATGGGCTATCGGACTGACTCGTAGTGGTCCGTTTGTTGACAAAAAAACCAAATAATTCAAAAAATACCAAAAAATACTCAGAGCATGAACAATAAACATTCATAGCTTTAAGTGTTGGTCATTACAAAATTTACTCTTCTTGCTAAATACTTCTGTTAGCTCATCTTCTTTGGCACTGCAAATTTTTATTATGTTGCCTTGTAACAACATTGTTTCTTTGTATGCAAAGAACGAAAAAAGGCAAGTGTACAAAATCTATTATCCCTGTAAAATTCTTGATATAATTTCTCTGTACGCAAAGGAAAGAATCGTATATACAAACAGAGAGTTTAAAGAGATTTTGCTTCTTTACTAGAATCTCCTCTACAACAGCCGATAGATGGCGAGGGTCGAAACTTGTAATAAGTAGCAAAAGATAAGTATGTGAAGCTTAGACCAACGTACACTTTGAAACAGATATGTGAATACAAAGTTAGATAAATGAATAATGATGTCAAAGATATTACCAATGCGAAGGTTGTGATGCATTTCAGGATAGAGAGACGTTCTTCTTCTTCGGGTCTTGGATTTGGGAACTGTCCTTGAGCGTTGAAATCGGATAACAGTTTGTCCTTCAATTGAAATGAGTTCATTAACCAAGCTGAAGATTCTGCTTCGGTTTTTGGGATCTTGTTCAGTGGAACTCGCCGGATGTGGATATGGACTTCTGAAGGATCAGTCCCGAAAACATTGTCCATGAAAGACGGGCAGCGAGGCTTATATGCGATGGTTAAATCGTATACTGCATTTTAAGAAGATAAAGTAAGAACCGAGAAAGGTCGGGTTCAATGAAAGGAAATGCATTGTTCATAGACCGTACCTGCATCCAAAGAGTTATGTAGAGCTTCTAAGCAAACGCTAAAACCCTTTGTTTTTGGTAGAAGTACGTTTGATAATGCGGGAAGACCGACTTCCGCTGCAAATTTTTGGCTTCTCTTGCATTTCTCTTCACTGCATATCGAAATAAAAGAAGTCTTAGAAAAAATGAAAAACGATAAGACTAAAAGCAGGCAATTCCTGAATATGAAGTGACTGGTTAATCATATTTGCAAGACGGAAACTCAATGTTGCTAAAATCCTACTAAGGAGAAACTGAAAGTCGTCTTAGACAATGCAGGATTGATTTAAAATTAGCTTTCGTATACCTAGAGCAGTTTAAATATATGTTGCAAACTCATTTGCAAGGTATGTAAAATCAGATAGGGAACATATAGTACGTGAAATCGGTTCCTTCTGGGAACAGAGCGAGCCATAAGGGTTCTCGAGGATCATTAAAACTCGAAAGCATTTGAAGCATAACAGGTTCGTCGACCTCCCACTTCCTCTCCACTGGTATAAACTCCAAAACATGAAATCCCCAGCCAAAAATCGGTAATCTCATCAAGCTGCTCTTGAGCACGTATTTGATGTAACCAAGACATCCTTTTCTCAAGGCAATATTCCACAAATACATCCAATCAACCTCTGTCCTGTGATTTGCAATTAGCAAAACACGTTTCTCCACCGGAATACTGTCTCCAGAGAACACCACTGTTGTCCCGTTAACCGTTTCAAACAGATAAGGCCACAAAGCTAACCAGTGACCGAAGATCAACGATATAGCTTTCCTAGATTGGTGCACACTCAGAAACCGTAGCGCTAGAGCAAATATCGGAGCAAAGTACACAAGGAACATAAAAGCAGTAGAGAGAAACACCAGTAAGATCATCACACCCCTCAGAATCCTAACCGGAGTCAAAGGACGGTTCTTTAAGTTATCGGAATTCAAGTCCCCGCCACATACTTCCATCTTCTTCAAGATTAAACCAAACTGCAGCAATGAGAATCAAATATCACTCAGTGCCACTTAAAGTTCAACTGTAAGGTAAAGTAATTCGCTATGAGATCCACATAGATCCTTCTCAAACAATCATGTACAGAGTTTACAACGGAAACGATTCATCGAGCAACTAATCCACAAGTCATAAAGATCCCTAATCAACACTTATGCAGAAAATGATGAAGGAATCCAAAATCAAGCTTACAAAATCGCAAATCCGAATCTCAGGAACATGAAACTAGACTCTGTAAAGCAAATTACGAACAGAGGAATTAGGTTTTCTATGAGCTTAGTGAAAGATTCAACGAGTGAGTGACAAAAACGATTTTGTTCATCATACTTAGTATAATCTAAAGCAGAATTCGATTGAGTGTTATCACCATTAATCCAAAACACATACAAATTGGGAAAGACTTTTGAATTTCGCAAGTACAAATCAGATCCCGCGTGATATTAAGATCAAAGACAGAGCAAAGAGAAAGAGTTCCTCGTATGGGAAGGCACGAAGAAGACGAAACGAAGAAGAAAGAGCGATGAAGTTACCTGGAGAAGTTATGGAGAAGCGAGAAGCGGTTGGTGAAGAAGAAGAAGAAGAAGAAGAAGAAGAAGAAGACGAAGACGAAGAGGATAAAACGTTAAATGGAACAGAGGAAATGCGAATCTCACAACGAAGCAACTTACAGAGAAAGGATTCGGATCCGTTCCGGGTCGGATCTGATTTTAGACGGTGGTATTATCAGAGAAGGTAAGGTGTACTGTAGCTCAGAAATCTGATTGGTTGTATCAGAAAATGTCAAAAGCCGCCGCGAAGACTAATCTTTCTTTTGATTTTTGTTATACTTTGAAACTCAAACGTGAAGCAACCTCTTTAAATATGTTTATTATTGGGAGACTTACAAAAATACATCTTTGTATTGTCTGTTTTTCAAAAATACCTCTGCTTGAAAAAATTTTATTTTTACACCTCCCTTTTTAATGAAAAAGACCATTATACCCCTAGACTAAAAGAAATCCTAAACGTTAAACCCTAAACCCTAAACCATAATTCCTAAACTTTAAACCTTAATAACTAAGCCCTAAACCCTAAACCATAATTCCTAAACTTTAAACCCTAATAACTAAACCCTAAACCCTAATCACTAAACCTTAAACCCTAAACCCTAATATTTGAGGTGTATATTTGAGAACCATTAAAAACATGTGTAAATGTAAAATTTCTTTTCCTTTTAAGTGTATTTCTGTAAATTAATCTTTATTTTTCTCATTTATATTAGTTGTATTCGATCTAAAAAACTTCGTCTACATTGATTATTTTTCTGTTTATCCACTAGTCGTTGGTGATCCCATTAACTTCCGTTTAAATTCGATTTTTTAACACTATCACTATTTAACTTATCGATGAATTTTTTAACTAAAATTGATCATTAAAATTAGGTAAAAGTTTGTTATAATCTTTAAAATCATATGAATTAATTAGTTTTAGTGTAGAAACAAGTCGAAAATATCTATTGATCAAGGTTATAAAATTTAGTATGTATTTATAAAATTGATGAAAAATACCAAAATAATTCAAAATATAGTCTCCGAACAATCTCATGTAATCTTTGATTTTCCAGTTAATCGCTAGGTCCAAAGTCGTTGGTTGACTAACGTTTAACGAGTTCTTGAACATGGGTTGTATTGTACCATAAAATAAAATTTATTTTTAGAATTTGATTAACAGGCTGCCCTTTTCATATAGAGCTAGATCTCAAATTGTGTTCTTAATTTTTAAATGTAAGTATTTTTTTATAAGGGTTATGTACTGGAGACCACATGGTTTTCATTATTTTATGTTAACTGTATAAATTTTACTTTTTAAGAATAAAATTAAGGGATTGCTTAAGTAAACATGCAAACACAACATATGAATTTATCTCTTTGAAAAGCTGAAGAAAAAATCGTGATTACATCTTCTTTTTCTTTTTGAATTGATCGTATATGAAGTTCCAAAATATGTATATAAATTTGATTTTTTCAACTTCGTATATATTTTTGGATAAACCATAGAAGTTTTAGAATTAATCCATGATCATCCAAATCGTAAGGGATGATGGTGGTGGTCAATACTATATGTTTTAAAATATTTTTATTTTATTTTTATTCTTTATCAAAGGGATGATGGTGGTCAAATGGTCTTGAGAAATTAATATTCAAAGTTACTAATTCAATTTTACTTAGAGTGACAAATTTTGGGCTAATAAATTGATGAGTTAATCATGGTTTTATTAATGGCTTCCATTTGTTATAAACTTAATGTTTAAAAACTTATATAATTGCTTATTTTTTGACAGAAATTAGTGTGAAACTCCGCTTTAAACTAACAAAGTAGCGTGCGAGAAGGATTTAAAAGAATTGCTTTGATTACCTATGTTATCAACATACACTTATTTTTTCGGTCATTACTCTTGAGAGAACTCCACAATTAAACGTGTTTGTGCTGGAGTAGCACTAGAATAAGTGACATTCCGAAAAATGAGTTTTCGGAATCGTGCGAGTGAGGACAAAACACAAAGAAATATCGTGTGGCAATTGCAGGGACAATAAATCGTGACTTTAAAGCCTCTTCGAGGTAGCGTTTCCGACCGTCAGACAGAGTGGCTCGCGGTCTCGGAAAGAGGCGTTGGGACACACGGAAAAGACGGACGGAAGCGTTACAATTGGTTTTCAAAGTTTAAAAAAATAGATTAGTTTTCAACTAATATAACTTTTTAAAAATTATTAAATCAGTTCTCCCCACTTTAAAACTAAAAATGTAATTTAAAGGAGAGTAGGTTTCTAAAAATCATTTATATGAGAAAAGAAATAACGATTTTATAAATAATGTTGACAATTGTATATTTGTATTGACTGTTTTGTAACATAAGTAAAAGATCTATATCACCACCGAGGCACGGCATGCTGGATAGTGAGAGATGCACATGGTTCTTATTTGGAAGCTGGACGCACACAAAAATTTCTGTGTTCTAATGCTTTTGAAGTGGAGCTCCAGACCATGCTTATTTCTCTTCAACAATTATGGTGCTGACGCTTTCGACGTGTCGTTTTTGAAGGACACCATAATCTCATTCTACATGGAATAAAACGATGTTTTAATCACCATAATCTCATTCGAGACATCAATGCATGGAGAGATAAGTTTGAAGAAGTCAGAATCTGCTGGATCAGTCGAGAGACAAATAAAGTGGCAGATTGTCTTGCAAAATTACCTTTCAATGATTTTAGTTCAGAGAATCTTTTTCTATGTACTAAGATGTATAACTCGGTTTCTCTCTGAAGATCATTCTTAATAAAATATCAACAGTTGCTGACAAAAAAAAGAGAGTAAAAGATCTATATAAAATGTGACACTAATTTCTACAAATTTTCAACGAGAGCAAAAAAAAAATCAACTTTCACTATAAGGAGCATAAAAATATTGAAACTAGGAAAAAAAATGAAGGCAATTGTTTGTTCTTTTGTTCTTTTAATCTTTGTTTCATTATGTAAGTTTGTTTTCGGTTAATTACGATAGATATGTATACTTTATTTAATTTAACCATATGAATCTAAATTTTAACTTTTTTTAGGTGTAGCCAATATCATGACAAAACCTTATTTACGAGAAAATTCTAATTCTTCTACGCATGCAGATAGCCCTCAAACCGTTAATGTTAACATGACCATTCAATTTTTTCATGAATGTGAGTATCTTTGTTGGAGGAATATGAAACACATGTATAGTTGTAATAAATGTATTTGTCGTTGTTATATAGAAGTGGGTTCGTAAACACAAAATACTATTTATTCTGGCAATGATAAATAAGTGCTATTTATTGGAGATAAAAGTTTATATATGGTAATTGGAGTAAAGTGGTAAATGAATACGCATTATAGATGAACGCGGATATCACTCAAAATTTAAGTATTGTGATTTGTTTCGTTTTTTACGGATATTTTAATTTTGTGATTTGCTTTGCTCCGAAAAATACGGATATCCGGAATCCGAAAAATTCACAAGTATTTATTGGTATTTGGTCGATTTTGTCAAACACAAATAAAATTGAAATATAACAGTAGGTTTTTGGTTTACAAAAAATGCATAATATAACTAACAAGTAGAAAATAAATAATATTATTCGCTCCATATATTTTAAAGCTACTTTAAAAATGTTTAAATAATAAAGTTAAACAAAAATGTTCCATATTTTGTTATTTTTATACATTTATTTTTTAATTTAATACTTTATAATTAATTTTATGAATGAAATGTATTTTGTTTATATATAGAGATAATAATTATACAAACTTATACATATTTAATCATCTACATATATGTTTTTATATATGTGTCGAAACGGAGCTGATATCCGCCTTTCAAAATTTTAGTATTTGTGATTTGCTCCGTTTTCAACGGATATTGATTTTTAGTATTTGTTTTGTTCCAAAAACTTACGGATATCCAGATTTGACGGATCGAGTCAACACGGATAACAGATCGAATCAGATATTAGGGATATGTTGCCAGCTCTAATACACATAGTCACATACTAATGTTGATTCCAATTTTAAAATCAAAAATATATTGAAAATGCTTATTTATGTACTTTGTTATCAGATTTTGAGAATGTTTGAAACAAACTACCACACCTATTCAAAATATTTTCAAGTATAGTAAATAACCATTGTTTAAACTTTTATGTGTGATAAATAATATGCTATGAATGATTATTTGTAGTAATTATAAATTTCCGATGCGTATATGTAAATATCTTCACTATTTTAAAACCGATCAATTTAAACTAATAAAAAATTATAATCATGTGCTTGGTTGTGATTAAAATACAACCATTAAAATAAAATTAAATTATTATCACTACATTAATAATACAAATTTGAGTAACAAACTGCCCGTGGCACGAAATAATCTCTAGTTGTTAATAAATAAATATTTCCTCTACCAAATGTACATTAGACTAATACACTAAATATATGCCCTTTTATGTATATAAATAAATCATTTGAATAATATACGACGGTAAGAATTGATTGACCGACAGAAAACTCTATTTCTTTTTTCATTTAAACGATGTTTAAGGTTTCACGAGCCTATTAAAAAGAGAAATTCCCTTAAATAGCACACTTTTGTGTTTTTTTGCCAAATATAGCATACAAGCCCAAAATTTCTAACCATAGCATATTTAACACACGGTATACCGAAAATACCTCTGTCTAATTTTGGGGGTAGAGTTTAGGGTTTAGGATTTAGGGTTTAGGGTTTAGTGTTTAGGGTTTAGTGTTTAGGGGTAGGAAAAATGAGAACCCTAAGCCATATTTTAAAAATGGTCAGGGGTAAAATGGTCATTCTAACATTTTAAAAATGCTACACGTGGAAAACTCAAAGCCACATGCTAAATGTGTCCAAAAAATGAGAAAGTATGCTATATTTGAGAATTGCCCTATTAAAAATTCATTTAAAATTTGATTTATTTTAGATAAACCATCATGTATAACATTTATTAACAACAATTCAACCAATGGTAAGCTAATCTAAAGAATGTAAATGATAAAACACATAAAAATGTAACATATCGGAGATTGATCTCGGCACCTTTTAAGATGTTATAATTTGTAAAGTGAAGATCGACTTTGGCCTTTGTTACGTTATTTTTCACAAAAATTAAACCATAAAAATATTCATTTGACTTTTATTTTTTGATAAATAATATTCCTTTGACTTAACTATTTTCTTTTCTTGATTAGATGTTAATAAGAATCGAATCCAGTTCCAAAGCTACCGGACTTTTGTTTCCTTGTAACATGAGAAAAGAGACGAATCTTGAATATTTAAAAGTAGTTAAAGAAACACATATTAAGTTATCACTAATATATTTTTTTGTTAAATATTTATCAGAATCTCATTACGGTTTACATTTATACTCTACATTTTTGTAGTATTAAATAACATACAACAACAGAAAGTGCTTTTAGGTCAAGTGGTTAAAAGTCCGCATCTGCCGCCACTCCACTGGAGTTCGGCTCCAATAAATCGCGTTGCTCCGCGTAATAGGTTATTTGGCTTTAGCTTTTAACATTGAACGTGTCTTGACATAAAACTTCAAGTAGAGCAACGAGATAACGGCGTTTAGAACGGAGTTAAACAGCCAAGCTCCAATGCCGTTACAACCGCCGCGTTTGAGAAGGTGTATGCACAAAACGCCTACGTGGCACACCGTTAAACACCCTAACAACACGGCTTGACAGTTAACAACTAACGGAAAACACGCTCCACGTAACCCAATCTCCGTCCAGAATCTGTAACCGTACACGACGGCGTAAGTAACAGTCGTTAGTAGTATCGCTACCACCTGAAAATCAAAACAACGGACCGGGTTTAGTATAGAAATTTTAAAATTGATCCCGGTTTACTAACGAAAGCCGGTTTAGAGTCGGGTATAATAACTGAAATCGAAAAATTGATCTACTTTTAAAATATCCAAAAAGCTACTACTTTTAAAAAATCGAAAGAACTGAAATGAACTAAATCGAATGTTATGAGCAAAAAAAACCAAAACAATCAGAAATACTGGAAGATAACCAAAAAATATATCGGAATGCTTATCTAACCGAACCGATTTCAAATTTCAAGCATCCAATTATCAAAAAAAATTAAAAAACCAACGTGAACCGAACATAAAAACTTATCCCTGAAAAAACCGAACCGAAAGAACCGAAATACCTGGAAAGATTGCGAGTATTCAAGCCAGAGGAAGGAGATGCAGAGGAGAGAAGACTGATTAATGAGCTGGAAAAAGCTAAGCTTACGACGTCGAATCACGGAGAAGAAAGTACGAAACAAGTGAAGAAACCTAGAGAGGTAGAACGCGTATGACCAGAAGAACACGCGCCCAGAAGCGCGTGTTCCTACTGGAAAACAGAGGAACCACTGTAGAACCGTGGTACGCGTCCGCCGCCATAGCCACCGCGTATCGCGGATCTCTGCGGCGGCGGATAGCAATATTCCGACGAATATGACGGCGGAGATTAAGGAAATGGTTAAGCTGTGTAGAGCTGGGATTGGACCGAGGGAGAAGCCGTGGTGGCGGTAGCGGAGCGGGAGGATTACGAGGAGGAAGAGATGGAGAGTGATGGAAGCGATGACGTAAAATGAGACTGCGGCGAATAAGAAAAACCAAGTGGAGGCGTATGATTGCGTTGGACTCCAACGGAAGTTAACGATCGTAGGATGCTCTGTTAATAAGTAATTAATGGTTCGGGATAACGCCATTGATACCAAATCGAAACCAAAGTCACAGTCTTGTGTGTGTTGTGTGTAAGAGAAAAGGAAGAAGAAGACGAAGTGGTTGAGAAACGAAAGACAAATCAAGTTGGAATATGAGAGAGATGCTTTTATGTGACGGTCTCTTTGGTGTTTTAAAAAATATATTTCTCACCGTCTTTTTTGTATTTATATACTTTTTAATTCTTAAACATATCTAAGAGATTACGTATTCCATCAAATAATTTATGTTTTTAAATTTATTTTTACAATTTTCTGAACATTTGACATTTAAGATGTAATTAATTTTTTTCAAACAAAGTTAATCTAGTAATCTTGAATATTACTAACTCTTAAAACCATTTGACCGTCACAAATTCGAGTTAAGTTGTGAAAGATCTCGGATTTCATGAAAATATCAGTTTTGTTTATAGTACTATAAAATCGCTATGAGTAAACCGAAATCATTGTAGTATGGTGGTTGAGTCTCCAGAGCCAATTTTCATGTATCAAAGTTTGATTCTCCTCCCCACATAATGAAAAGAATATGTGGGTTTAATGGACTACCGAACTGATATGTTGTGATCCGTTTGTTGATAAAAAAAAAATCCTTCAACAAATCTAAAACCAATTAAAATCCTTCAACAAATCATATGTGATATGTATATACTTTTCACTATTGTTTTGGACTGCTGAAACATAGTTTGTTATTTAATTCACAAGTTATTCAATCCACTTATTTTGGATCATGTTCACGGTCAAATTGATTCGTTGTTAATTCAATGGTATTACATTCTTCTAGAACGTTATTAAACGATTAACATTCGTGGAATATTTTAATAGCAATCTTTCGATTTTGACTGTGGCACTATGAAACATTTTAAACGTGTAATTCTTTAAGCTTTTAAACTTTCTTTTTTTTGGACAAACATTAAGCTTTTAAACTTTATAAACAAAACTTCATCGTCTATATTCATAATAGTTGATGTTTTAGATTTCTACACTTAAAAAATCATTTAGTTTTTAATTTTTTGTACTATATAGAATATCAATAGTCAAAAACAGAAAAATTTAATTTAGTTTACATTAAAAATTTAAAAACATCATATAATTTGATACAAAAATTTTCTCCTAAAACACCAACTAATCTCACACGGAGAGAGTAGTTTTAGAACCTTTTTTCGAGTTTATGCATTTAGCAGCAAAAATACTAAACAAATTAAAAATACAGTAAATTTATAATATAAAAGATGACTAAATCTCTTCAATAATACGCCACATCATCAATTTCGGTTGATTTGAAGATGACAAGTGTCACTATTTAATTTAAAACTATTGAAATTAATTATATTAATATAATCTATTAAATCAATATCTAACATGAGAACACAAAAAATCATTTTATTTATTTATAAGATTTTAAGTTTATAATCAAAGAATACTAAAAGTTGTTCTCTAAAGAATCAAATAAATTTAACAAGAAGAAAAGAAAACATAAAAATTGAGTTTAAATTATATTAGTTTTAACAAACCGGTTAATTATAATATTTGGTTTTACCTTTTCTAAAAAATGAAAACAACTAGAAAATCCAATAGTCCAATTTAGTTATTGTATTTGAATAAATTGATGTGTATCGGTTTTTTGATTTTTTTTTTAAAAGAAAATCTTATTTGATGATCACGATGAAATAAATAAAATAAAATAGATTAACTAATTGGCAAAAGTTTCAAATTAATTTTGAATATAATTTTTAATTTTTTTTGGCTAGTTAAAACCTCTTATTTTATGCATACTTTTGTTATACGAAAAAATAAGTGATCCAAATACTACAAAAAGACTTAACAACGAGCAAATGATAATCTTGAATTATGGACACAATTTAGAAAAGAACATGAGATACTAATAATCGTTAAAAGAATATATTACATGAAGAGATTAACGAGCATATAAGCTAGACAAAACCTTGAAAATTCATGTTCCCACTAAAAATAATACTACAACATAAATATTTGTAAAAATGATGATAAATAAGTTAAAAAAACAAATCTCGCGCGTAGTGCGGATATTCGTCTAGTTTCTTTTAATGTATGCTGAACTTATTTTCATAGTATACAGGTATCGTATTAAAGAGTGATTTGATAAAACTACATATTTCACCTAAATCAATAGACTAATCTCTATAAAATTTATATTCTATGTAGAAACGGGAACAACTAAGGTCCCAAACCTCTTTAATCTTCAACTTGTGTCAGTATTAGATGCAACTATGCATTAAAACAAGAATTTCATTTTTTTTGAATTTTTCTCAAAATGAGTGAGTTTAACTCCTACGAAAATATAGAGTATTTTGGTAAATGCTCTCTAAGCTAAAGTTTATACTCTTTAGTGTTTTTAAAAAATTTCTAACCACATTCTACATTTATATTAATCTATGCTAAATTTTCTTTCATGGTAAATGGGCACCGTTTCTATCTTTTTAACAATTAATTTATTAAAACTTCATATAAGATCTAAATAAGTGGACTAACCGTTATAAAATCTCTATTATCTAAAGAAACGGAGACAACAAAGGTTCCAAACCTCTTTGACCATCATCCTATGTCAGTGAATG
>OVAN01003255.1:0-29839 GCA_900406275.1 Anastatica hierochuntica
GATAAATACGAAATATTATTACAATTTATATTTCGTATTTATCTAGTTTCTGGGGTTTAGTTTCTAGATGACAACAAATATAAAAAGAACAAGTTGTCGTTATTTTTAGTACACGTTTTCTTCTAGGAAAGACTGAGAAAATGATTCTGGCTTTTGTACGAAGCTTTAGAGGTGAGCACTCATGAACCTTGTATTCGGTCATTGAGTAGGCCTAGAGTAGATACAACAAGATAAGAGGATCTTAGTCTTGTTGTTGCTTTGTTTTGTCAAAAAACTTGTATGGTGTTTTTGACAGAAAGTTTTAGTAATATACAGAGTTGATTTAAGAAAACTGTCTGTTGCTGCCTTGAAAACGTTTTCTGTGGTAGTCTTACATTTTCACTGCGGGCTTCCGAAACACTTACATTTTAGAAGAGAGAAGACGAAGTGAGGTTATTGGTGATTTTTTTCGTGAGAAAAGTTAAGTCGAATGAAAGAGGAGAAGATTTCTTTTAATGTCTCAGGAGAGTGCAACTTTGACCAAAAATCAAGGCAGGTAGGGACATGCTCGGATTCACAGCGGGAAGAAGGAGAGATTGCTAAACTTCCAATGTAGGAATATGATTTTGTGGACCGTTTCATATTGTGAGTGAAGAGATAAGTTCATGCTATTTTTGTTTTAAAGCAATCTCCGTATTATTTAAAACAAAAATCGTTCTGTTTTGGGTAAGCAATTATCAAAACTTAATAACAAATTGGCAAAAAAACAATCTCCCCACGTGTCGCGCCGAGCCGATGAGACCTGCAAGGAATGCACTTGGATTTTCTAACCTCTCATCCAATACATATAATATACTCACAATTATTTAAACTCCCTCATAACGTCTCCTTTATACTCCCTCCGTCCCATAAAGATTGATGTTTTAGGTTTTTATTTTATCTCATAAAGATTGATTTTCTATTTTTTTAAGGTACTTTTTGTCATTAATATTTTTTTCTTTCAAAAGAAAAACTCAACTAATACAACTATTTGCATGATTTATTAAATGTAGATTTTTGGGTAAAGACAATCTTTATTATTTCTTAATCTGTGTGAAAATCTTAGAAAATCAATCTTTGTGGGACGGAGGGAGTATATGCTAATGAAAAATGTTCTCCCAATTCCGATGTCGGACTTTCACATTTATACTTAATTAAAATTTTCTACAACTTTTTCACTTCTTCACTAGTTCAATGATCTTATTTCTCATTCATATTAATACATTAATTGTTTCATAAATATTTAGCCCACAAAACTAAATATTTATTCATCTCTACTTTAAAGCCGATATTGATTTCATTCCCAAGACACATACACAAGCCTTACCCTTGATTGTAGTAAAGTATGAATTCATTTTAGAATATGGAGACAGAAAGTCCCCACCAAGTAAAGGGAATCCTCTTTTGTTGATAAACAAATGTTGTCCGTCTCTTTTTCTTGAAACATTCTCTGAGTTTGATATAGAATCCAACTTTGGAGGATTAAATAATTTGTTGCCCCACACAACATTTAAAAATAGAATAGAGATGTATTGTCTGTTCTTTCTGAGACATTCTTTTGAGTTGTCGAACCCAACTTCCATGTCCTACAAAGGGCTGATAAATAATATAATATAAAATGCTTCCAATCTATTAAAAGACCCCACTAGGGCATTTGTAATCACGAGCGACTGACATCAAACATGATTCAAGACACACCAACTCATGATTTGCTAAAAATATTTAACCGATTAAAGTTATTTAGATCCAAGAGTATATATAGGAGACAGTTGTCAAGAAGTCAACACACAACACTAGTCAACATATCACAAACACGTAAATACACACATCTTATTTTATTATATAAAATTAAATGCATTTAACATAAACGCAATATACATAATTACAAATCACGAGATTTCGACATGTATCACCGTTAATTTAAATTATAACTTATATCAATTAATGATCTAACTTTTATCAAAATTTTCTTCCTAAATCACTTAAGTATTAGCAAATGCAAAACAATAAAAAGAAACAAAATTATTATTTTAAAATATTTCTTTATTTTTCTAAATTTTATATATTTGGTTTTGTTATATTTTTATTTTGTGTCAATGATTAATGCGAGAATTATCAAAACTAACCTAAACCAAATTTTTAAAAATGAAATAACCTCTATTGGGGATAATTTTATTCCCTTTGAACCTAACCATAGCTAGACCGGTAGGATAAACAAACTCCCTAGTTGAATGTGCTAACCAAGACTCTAGCTAAGGATGCATAGCCAAGCCAAGGTAAAGCGAATATTCCTTTTACCCAATTTAAATCTGAAGAGATAAGAACAATTACCTTAGATGAATTATGAAAATATTCTCATTTATAAAATAGACTCAAAACTAGAAGTTATCCATAAAAGACATGAGAATATTCATATTTGAAAATTATAAATACCAAGGGAAGAATCCTAATTCAAAGATCCGAAACTTTTTACTCAATACACCAATCTCTTTAAGCAATATCAATAAAAAATCGTTATACATCTCTTTGTTTTTTACTTGCTCTTGTTCTTCTCTATAAAAAGATCACCAAAAAACCCTTAAACAGTTTGGCGCTAGAAGAAGGGTATATTTCAACAAGAACAAAAGAACAAAGATGAGTGAATCAAGCAGTTTTTTCGAACGAGATAAGAGCACAAATCTCGAAACAACATCCAATGAAGCGGCCACGACTCAACCAGAAGAAGATGTACATAAGACAATGGATGATACAACAGTGCGGCGAAACTCCAAGAGTACGAGGTGATCATCGCAAAACTAGAACATAACGAAGCTCGATTAAAGGAGATAGAAGATGAGAATACGACTCTCAAAGCCTTGGTGGCAGAAAGAGATACTCAGACGTTCAACGCCGATGACGGGGACGATGGAAAGCATGTTAGATTCAAAAAAGAATCCCATCGGTGCTATCGCTGGACAAAACACCAACGAAGATCGCTAAGGAGACTCGAGCGCATCAGACTCCTAGCTCTGGCCTGACCTGAACCCCTGGCTCTCACCATTAAAGTGGACTTGGCGGACTTCACGAGGGAAACGAAAACGATTCCCATGGTCTAGAAGCCTTGCTAGCGGGTAAGCTAGAAGCCATGAAGAACATGATCAAGCGACTCCCAGGGGGTAGCTCCACCAATCATTAAGAGTACCCCCAACTCCTACGCAAATACGCAATTCATCGGTATCATTGTCTTAGTGAAGTCCCCAGGAGGTTCACCTGGTCGACCATGCCATTGTACGATGGAACCGCATACCCTGATACGCACATATCTCAATACCGCCAGCGCATGCCCACCACCTCCATCAGCCATGACCACATGGAAGTCTGCATGTGGAAAGGGATTGGAGCAACTCTCACAGGGCTGACGTTGCTATGGTATTCCAATCTAGCTAACGAAACCATCGACTCATTCACAAAACTAACAAATCGCTTCGTGGAGTAAGTCGCCAGTAGTCATACTCTAAGAAGACCTCTGACGATCTCTATTGAATCAAGCATCGCTAGGGCGAAAGACTTAAGGAGTAAGTCTACCGCTTCAACAAAGAGAAAGTAGCGGTTCCAAATTGCATCGTGTACACTGCAATCTCCGCTTTCAGACAATGGTTGTTGATCGACGACGACCTATACAAGGACCTAACTAATTATTTGATATATGCATTATTTTACATGTATTTAGGCACATATTTTATCATGTTTGAATCGTTTCATCCATATTAGTATCGAATCTCGTCACATTTGCATAATTTACTAGTCATTAGTGTTTTAGGCATCTTTATATAGGATTTTGTCTTTTTGCATTGCATTTTGTGTGCTTTTGTGTCAACTGTAGGTGCTAATGGAGTGTGGAGCTAAGAAATACATTTGAGACTTGGATAAAATGCAATTGGAAGGAATGAAAGTGCAAAATTTACCACAGCAGCCTAAATATCGGATCATATCGATGCTTTAGGTTACTTGGATCGAACTCATATTCTAGGAAAAGATATAAAATTGAATTAGCTTTGTTTTGGAGGTGGTTTCAGCTCATTCCGAGTTACGGTTCAAAAGTTATGGGTGAAATACCGAAGATATGTCTGAAACCCGGCGGTCCAAGCTGAGAGGTTTTAGACCGCCAACCAGAGTGTGCTGGACCGCGAGGACTGCTGCTGAATAGGCTGGAGGTCTGGAGAGAGGTTTCAGATCGCCAGCCAGAGCCCTTTAAACCGCCATGAACCTCCGAAAAACACCAAAAAGAACCCTTCTCCATATAAATACTCAAATGTTAGCCTCTTTAGAACCCTAAGCTACCTAAGCCACCTTTTCTTCTTAGTTTTTCATGGATTTTGGTTTTTTTAAGATCTAAAAAAGTTTAATTACATTTTTTTTTTGATCCTTTTAAGTTTTTAATGCATTTCATGTCTCTTTGATTCTTGTTTAATCATTTGTTCTTCACATGTTCTTCATCTCTTCTCATCTTTGCATATTTCATTTCTAGCTTAAATCTAGTTTGTTTGCAACATTACCCATATCATTCATCTCATTTCCTCACCAAATTCATGAGCTTTCAAGAGATTTGTGAAAACCCTTGGAGAATCATGAGTCTTTGTGAGTAAACTTCATTTGATTTTGGGAATGGTAAAATAGGAATGGAACTTGTGATTGCTTGGTGATGTTTAGTGATAGATAAAGCATGATTATCTTGGATTTAGGTATGCTTAATGCTAGATCTAGAGTAATTAACTATGTTCTTGATATATATGCATTTCACGCCCGAAAGGTGTTCGATGAAATGTCTAGGAGAACCTAAATCATGTCAATTTTATCTAGCCAATGGGAATTGATGATTAGATGCATTAGTAACTATATGAAATGATTCTTAATGATTGCTATGCTTAATAACTATCAATGGGAGTTGGATTTATTTATGCTTAGCAAATGTAATCTTGAGTCATGGGAATGAGAAAGACTTGAATTGTCATTGCTTTGCTTGTTTATTGCAACATGCGGGAGTTGAGTTATTGCTTTCTTAGTGATGTAGCTTTCCGCCACAGGAGTGGTACTAGCTTTTGTATGATTTTTCCATGGTTGAAAGATGTTGTTTTATCGATTAGAACCATGTTAAGTTTGTGTAGCCTGCAAAAGTATATTGTTAGCTTGCTTAGTGATGAAAGGAACTTGATCTTAATATCACTTGTATGATTTGATTGGCGATATGCAAAAGTTGAGCTAGTCTTTCATGCTTTTTGAATAGAGCTTGAGCCACGGGAGTGGGATAGTTCGATTATTGAACTCCTTTGTCATAATATGCGATCTTGGTTGCTTGTTCATTAGTTAGCTACTTGTTCTTGACTTTTCAATTGCCATTCCACAAGATCTATCCCATAACTTCTTAAATATTGTTTAGTTGGTTCATTCATTTATTTGTGTTAGTGTGTTTAGGTTGTGTGTTGAATTTTTAGATTTCCATTTCTTATATCTTAGCTTAGTAGTCTTACCACTCTTTTCCTATTGCTTGGCTTAGGAGATTTTGTCACAATCCTAGTGCTTGAATCTTTAGCTCTCCGTGGATCGATACCTTAAAAACTATAATTGCATTGCCATATATTTGTGGCTAGTGAGATTGTTAGTGTTCAAAGACATTAAAAATTTAAAGCTTGCTAAGAATCTCTCTATCAAGTTTTTGGCGCCGCTGCCGGGGAGCTAGTTTTATTTGACATTAGGATTTCATTTTTTCCTTATACTAAGCTTTCTTTAGTTTTCTTTTGTTTTGTTTGGTTACTAACTTTAATTCAAGTGTTTGTTCTTTTGTAAAGTACAATCATAAAGAAGGAAGAAGATGTCTTCCCACATGAATTCAATGTTGAAGCTCATGTTGGAGAGACAAGACAGAGAGATAGCTTGGAGCCCCACAAGTTATCAAGGAGCAAATGAGACATCCACCACACAAGAGTATTATGCTTATGGAGAACAAGCTCAAGGGTCCAATCAAGATTGTCGTTCTGTCCAAACTTACCAATTGTCAAAAGAAGAGGTGAACCATAATTTGTAAGGCAATTTATGGAAAATGAAGGAAGGAACAAATTTGAGAGAAATGAGATGTTTGATGAGCTTAATATCAAGCTAGATGTTTGAAATCAAGGTCTTAGCTCAAGCATTGAAGATGTATCAATACCAAAAAAGTTTATCAATACCAAGCTTACACGAGTGGTTGTAGAACCTAATGGAGGGTATTCTCCTCATCACCAACTCAAGACGAGGATAACCTATGATGGTTTTGAAGATCCTTGTGAAAATAATTCAAATGATGTGTGCATAACTAATGAAAACGAGCTCTCAACCAAAGAAGACTCCACACTAGAAGATATCCAATTCACGAAAGAGGAAGAGAAGATCATAGAAGAATTTGAAGACCTCTTTGGGTATCATGGTGAAGAAGTTCCGGATGATAAGCATGAGAAATGTGTGAAAGAGGACTTCATTATCAAAGAGAAGACCAAGGGTGAAGAACCTAAGGAGAAAGAGGATGTAATTAATGAGGAAACCTCAAAGAGAGTTCAAGAAGAAGAGTCTCCTAAGGTAAAGCCCTTTGACAAGCAATTAAGCAGAAACTCCATCAACAAAGAAGGAAGGAGACTAAATGGTCCAATGAGTATACTCTTTGAGGAGATAAGTATGAATGGATTTAGGAGGTGGTTCTACGATGAATATGAGTCGGGTGATCCAAGGGTTCATCAAGGGAACCTAAAAAGAAAGTCAAGCTAAGGGATTTAAAACAAGCGCACTTGGGAGGCAATCCCATGGATATCCTTTTGTTTATGTTATGCTTTATATTTAAGTTTTGGTTATGCTTATGTCTTTGGTTGGCTTACAAGTGTGTTTGGGAAATTAAAGGCGAATCCAAGAAGCCACAATTGAATTCTTTTCCAAGACATCTCGAGGCTAAGGGTCCTCTACAACCTTCTTCCATCCATAACTCCAAGATAGTACCTTTTTACCATTGTATATAACATTTTATTCTTCTTTGTTTTGTATGTTTAAAGTTTTCCTTTGGATTTTATCTACACCAGGATGGTGAGATTTAAGTCCGGAGAAGAAGGCAAGTTGCTAATGATGTTTTAGTTGTTTTGTATTCTTTTAACCCTTGAGACTCATGTAGAATGCATTGTAAATAGTTAAGGGATATAAAAATCAAATTTTTTAAAAAAATTTCGAAAAATTTGAAAAAAAGCATCTACTTGCATCTACATACTGTTGTTATTAGGATTGAGTCTTAGAAGCATATATGATCATTTGCATATGCATGAGGACTATGATTGAATTTTCATGTAAGTGGACTATGCTTTGGAGTGAATAGAAACCCTTGCTAGTAGTATCAAGTAGCATTAGCCAAACCGAAAAAATGGAAAATCCATGCTCGAAACTCTCGACTTAATTGTTTGCGTCTAGACTGAATCTTGCATGATTTGAATTCAACCCTAATGAACTTAAACGTTAATGAGATTTTGAATTAACCTTAGTTATGGGTTTGAAATACTTGAACCATGGATAAACACATTGATACTTGGATTGACTTATCCCTTTTTACTACTCTTAACCAATCCATGTAGCCATTCTCATTTTAAGGATGGTTCCCCACCTTTAACCCCAACCTTTTGTTTCAAACCCCACATTATTCTTGATTGAGTGAGGTCTCTTTTGATGCATTCATATGTAAAACTCCGTGAGTATTGGGACAACAAAAAAGATCATTCTTAGAACCAGTCTCATTTTAAGACTACTCTAGATAGGATGGAGTAGATAGAGTATGTACACTTGATGATCATGGGTTGGGAATGATTTGTATTTATAATGGGGTTCAATGGGATACATTTTAAAAGAAGGAAAGGATGAAAGAGATACACTCTAGGAATTAAAGAAAGAATGAAAAGATAACTCAAGGTTATAAAAGATAGACTAAAGATCCTAAGTTAAGAAATAAAAAAAGTCTAAATTCTAAATGACTAGAAAAAGAGGATCAACCTAACTAATGGTAGAGATGAGAGCTATAGCTCAAAGAAAGAGAAAGCAATTACCCTTACAGTGTGTTACTAAAGAAAAAAATGTCTTGATTGAGGAATGATTGGTGTGTACTTAGTGGTTGAATAAGAAAGAAAGAAGGGTAGAACAAGGGAGTACATGGGGATGGGATTAAATTAGAGAAGGCGAGTCTTTATACAAGAAAATTGTCCCTTTCTCCCTCATTTTTACTACTTGAAATGCATATCTTCATTGAGAGAAAACCACAAAACACTTAAAGAAAGCCTCTCTTGCTCTTTCAATAGTCTTTTTCTTCCAATACAAGTGGTTTTGTGATTTCTTGCCCATAGGTGAGGTTCCATATAAGAATGTAGAATGAATGTTAAAGGGTTGTTGGATATGAATACTTGTGAAGGCTTAGACATAAACTAGCTAGCATGACTTGGAATGAGTATGGTGAAGTACGAGAGTAATATTGACTCTTGCTATTTGATACTTCTTCCTAAGGATTTCAGTCCAACCACCTTTGCATTTCCTTGTGATTATGAGTCCTCACCTTCAAACCTCTTCTCCGAGCTTTAGTTTTTGTTTGTTTGCTTGAGGACAAGCAAGGTTCTAGTCCAGGGGAGTTGACATATGCATCATTTTACATGTATTTAGGCACATATTTTATCATGTTTAAACCATTTTCATCCATACTAGTATCTAATCTTGTCACATTTTGCATAATTTAATGGTCATTAGTGTTTTTAGGTATCTTTATATAGGATTTTGTCTTTTTTCATTGCATTTTTGTATGTTTTTGTGTCTACTCTAGGTGCCCCTGTGCGGGCTTTGGTTATGCCCCTTTTGGGCCTTTTAAAAATTTATTTTTCCTTTTTAGGTTGTTGTCTTTTGATAGGCCCTTCGGGTTCTTTTAAATGTAGCATCTTTCTGAATTTCTCCTTCTGCTATTGATGTGAATAGGTTTTAATGCATTTCCAAGCTCATATTATCCTTTTTAGTTGCATTTATGGTGTATATATTTCATTTAAGCGATATAATTCATATAGTTTCCAATTTGATTTTAGTTTTGGAATTATTGCATTTGCATGCATCGTTTTGCATTTATAGGTACAACATTTGGATGAGTAACTTGAGAGTTTGGGATGGTGGATTATAGAGGATGAAATGAGGAAGAAACAAGGAGAATCAAGAGCTAAATGCATGGGGAAAATATTGAAGAAAAGGAGGTATCAAATAAGCAAAGAAGAGGCCAAAGACTGCCCATGCATGACAGTATTGACTATCGGTCATGGGGTCGATAGTGGCATGCACATGACCGATAACCACATGCACAATATGAATATTTGTCCCATGCATGCCACTATCGGTCCGGGTTCAATAACCACATGCATGGAACCAATAGTGTCATGCACAGACACAAACATCTCATTCCTTTCACCTATAAATACCCCCTAGACCTAATTTGTGTACCCAAGACTTCTACTACAATTTTCTTAGACAAAGTTTGAGTTTTTATGCTTTCTCTATTGATCTTTAGCATCAAAAGTCTTTCTTTTAAGTTTGTGTCTTCGATCAAAAACTCAACTTTATCTATGATTATGCTTTATATTTCTTCTTCTCTTTTCTTTCCTTTAAGCATGTGTGAGTAGTCTATTTGAGATCTACTTAGTTTAGGTTGTAAAATTGGTCTTAGAAATGGTTAATCTTAGGTTTCCAAAGGATTAGGAGAGTTTAATGCTAGATCTTCGAGTAGCTAACTAAGATTTAAACTTGCATGCATTTCATGTCGGATAGGTGTTAGATGAAATGCCTAGGAGAACTTACTTGGTAACTCAATTTTGCCAATGAGAATTGAGCTAAGTTGATTAGTGACTATATGGACTTAATCTTAATGATTCCTAAGTGTTGAGTGAATGTAATCAATTTGGAAATGGTTTATTTGCATGCGAGTGGATTACCATTTTTGTAAGTGAAACTATTACAACTCTTGATCCATCATCTTAGTTCGTTGTTACTTAAATGTACCTTTATGCTATGTTTACTTTCTTTATTTAAGTTTAGTGCTTTCATTTGAGTTGTTTATTCCCTTGCTTAGTCTTAATTTATAAAATCTTAAGAAAACCCAAAAGCAACCCCAACCTTCCTTAGTTGTTTAGATTAGACATTAAACGTGTATTCTCAATGCTTAAATCTATCTAATTAAGTAAGTTGATCCTTGTGGTTTGACCCCACAGTACTACAATAGCATATCCGTGCACTTGCGGATTGTGTGATTATTAGGAAAGTGCTTATAAATATTATAGCTTCATTGTCATGCACAAATATTTGGTGCCGTTGCCGGGGATCGAACCCAGGTCACCTGCGTGACAGGCGAGAATACTTACCACTATACTACAACGACGTCAAAAATTTATTGTGTGATGACAACGCAGCTTTAAATTTATAAGCTCATTTCCTAACAATCACACAATACCGCAAGTATACAGATATGCTATTGTGGTACTTAGGGGTTGAACCATGAGGATTTAGAGGATTATCTAACAAGAACCTAAACAAGGAGAATACACTAGATATTCGAGCCTAGGGAAGTCGATTTAGATGGGGTGTCACAAGTCTCAACTAAATCTGTGCATAAAAAAAAGTAAACATAATGAAATTACATAAATAAAGATAATATGAAAATAAGTAATAAGTTTTTTTTGGGGAAAATAAGCAATAAGTAAAATGCAAGAAAATAACAAACTTAAAGTGCAAACTATAATAAAGGTAGGATCATGAGACATATCAATTTGTTCGGGCTTGATCTAGAACTATAATGGAGTTTGCTAAGGCTTTATTGGAGGATTGAAGCTATTCCTAGGCCAAGGATCCCTTCTTAATTGATCAACCCACTCTCGTGATGGAGATCTATTCACCCCACACATTATGAGGCTTAACTCTCGCTTTTTTCCTATATGAACATGAACTGATAGTAATCTACAAGTCCTTTTTGCCATTTAGCACCTAGGTACATATATTCCCATAGGCCCAAGTGAAAAACATAGACTGTGTTCTCTCAAGCATTTCATCGAACACTTTATAGGCGTCAATGAGCAAGCAATGGACTTTTAATGATCTAAACAAAATCTAGTAGAAATCTATGCCAAAATCTAGCCTAATCATCCATTACAATCCTAGATCTAACCTTAGCCTACTACATCTTAAGTTTAAACACATGTGTTAATTTAAAATATTGCAAAATACTCTCTTTTCTCTTCCTTTCTCACCATATTGCCCTACATTGCAAAAATTGTTAGTTAATTGCTTGAAATCTCTCTGGGAATCTCTTCGATATCTTTTTCGTTCATCTTCATTCTCCTACAAACCATGACCATCAAATGTGTATCAAAAACCTAAATAGACAAAGCTTTAAATGAAATTTTTTGAAATGTTTATTTATACAACAAAGTGATTCTTCTTGGGAATGCCTCCCAAGGGCTCTTATTTTTAGTTATTAGCTTGACATTGTAATGGTCTATGGTGATGGAGTGATAGCTCAGGTTTTCACCCAAGAAAACACTGCAAGCATACAGAAAGTACGTTGTAGTGGTTCGATATCGAATCCAGAGAGACCAAAGTTCGCACAAAGAGATATGAATCAAACACGAGCTAAGACAAAAAAGAAGAGTTTGTAAAAGATGCTGAAATCAAAATCAAGCAAATGAGGAAGCGAAGCAAACGTTTGTAATTCAATAAGAGAAAAACGCTGGGCACGGGGTGTTCTCAGGGAAATCATTTCATCACAATTGCAGGTTGTTGTCAGGGAAACATTTAAAAGCCATCTTGAACTCAATTCACGATTGTATAACTAACCTACTTCTGTAGCGCTAATTGTCTATGTTTAAGGATCCTAGACACTAACTTCCGTTGAGTTTTGAATCCTAAACATGCATTCTAATCAGGATTGATTTGTTCACAATTTGCTTACACATCAATTTCCATTGGTCTAAGACAAATTGCTCATTTATCTTTCATTCAGGCATTTAATCAAACACTTTTCGGGTGTTAAATAACCTAAGATCTCAAACTAGGTCATGAAGCTGGTTCAAGCATTAAGAACAAAGATAAACAAAGATCCATGGATAGTTCCCCAATCTAACAACCTAACAATCAATGATTCATGAAATCTCCTATGAGAAACCCTAAACCCAACTAGAAGACTACTCACACATATCAATCAAATCAACACAAGATGAAATCAAGAGAGACATAATGTATTGAATGATTAAACAAAGAGTAGAGTTTATAATTCTTCTCCAATTGAAGTACAAAAGATGGATGAATCTCTCTAGGTTTTTAAGGTTCTCTCTTGCTCAAAGTTTCAGAAAAACAACATAACGAAAGTCAAAACACGAGTCTAGCTTTTGTTATGAAATATGGTTCTCAATAAGTTCGGTTTGGTTTTTCAAAATTAGGCTGCAAAATTCGGGACAAGGATCGATCGATCCCTGTCATTCTGTCAAGTCATTGTTCTTCTCTTCACAAACACTTCCTTCGATGCTTGAAATCCGTCCAAAATACATTCTTTCCACACATTCAAGCTCGATACCTGTAAAAACACTGAGGAACACAAAATGGCTCCAAAGAGAGCCAAATACATTCCAAAAACAATATTTCTCGACTAAAAACCGTAACAAAAACCACTAAAATGCTAACACATCATGGACCGTCATGAAGAATGAGATAACTTGCTTCTTCCATCAATGTATCCGCAAGATAAGGCTTGCATCATTACCCATTCACCGTGAATTCCACTCCAGAATGGTTCTTCAAGGTGATTGAACCATATGACATTACTTCTTTTACATTAAATGGACTCGACCACTTTTATTTTAACTTCCCAGGAAAGAGCTTGTGTCTAGAGCTGAAAAAAGACCTTATCTCCTTTTTTGAATTCTCTCTTGAGAATCTTCTTGTTATGAAAGGCTTTTGTCTTCTCTTTGTAGATTTTGGAGTTTTCAGAAGCATTTTATCTCAAGTTCTCAAGCTTTTCTAATTGCACTAATCATTTTTCTGTACTTCTTTGAAGTCGAAGTTGAGTTTCTTTGTTGCCTAAAGTGCCTTGTGTTCTAACTCAAGAGGTAAATGGCAAGATTTTCCGTAGATGAGGTTGAAAGGTGTAATTCCAATCGGTTTCTTGAATCCCGTTCTATATGTCCATAGTGCATCATTAAGTTTCAACAATCTTTCCTATTCACTCCTACCGTCTTCTCTAGTATTTCTTTGATTTGTCGGTTGGACCTCTCCACTTGGCCGGAAGTTTGTGGGTGATAAGGTGTTACTACTTTGTGCTTCACTCCATTATTACTCAAGAATTTTTCGAAAACCTTGTTGATTCCAAATCATTCTTCTCTTCATTTTTTCTCTTCATAAATCTTTAAATCAACATCCAAGCACCATGGCTCCAAACATCTTTAGCTCCATTTTGATCATTCTTCATTCCCTTCTGCTTCCTTTGATTCTTTTTTAGTTTTCTTTCATTTTTTTTGATTCTTCTTCATTTTTCCTTGATTAGTGGTTGTTCTTTACATCATTTGCATTAAGAATCAAGTTACAAAGTCTTCTCTTTCTTGTCAAGATCCATTCCCTATAAAATACAAAGAAATGCATACAAAATGCAAATAATCCTAAACTTGGAAACTTTATGAATTCTATCACTAAAATGCAATATATACACCCTAAATGCAACTAAAATACATACTAAATGATGCTAAATATGCGTTATATTGTGTATACATCAACTCCCCCGAACTTTCCATTTGCTTGCCCTCAAACAAACAACAAAGACCAATCCCAGAAGCGAGGTTTGAAAAAGAGAACTCAAAACAAAGATAGAAAAGTGATGCCTTATACTAAATGTCCTGTAGACAAGTAAAATAGTGCATGGATCAACAAAGACTCATCGTACTTTATCATATTCATCATAAAACCATCTTTAAGAACCTAGGCTAAGCATCCACACGTTACTTTCTTAGCCAATCTCATTAACATTCAATTAAGCTTTCATATGCGTTCTTTACTTATGGAAAAAGCATCTAATCTGTTTGGCTTGGTAAAAGAAATGTTAATAATAAGAAGAAATGTTTAAAGAGATGGTTTAAGTCATATTTAAGGTGGTTTCTCTCAAAAAGTAGTACAAGACATTTGGCAAAAGCGATGTGGAGTCGAACAATTAACGCATACAAAGTCTTACTTACCTCTAATGATTCCCACCCAACGATGCCTAAATCTATTTAACTACCCTTTGTGTTTCCCTTTTAGTCTCTTGAAATTGTAGTCCTTTTATTCACTTGGACTCTTTCTTCTCCTTTTTTGTAATAACTAGAGACTCATTTTGAATTTGTACTTAGTTACTAACCTTCTTTCTATTTTTATAGAGCCACTTTTTAATCAAATTTTTTTATTCATTTTCCTTTTCATAGAATTTAAATGTGGACTCCACTAGACTTTTCTTTTATTCACTAAGGTTAGAACTAATCGTTTTCTAGTCTCTAGTGTCATTTCATCTTCTTTTCTTTCTTTCCTTTTTCGATTTTCTCTTTCTTTTTTTCTTCCACCCCAAACTTTGGATGATATAACTTTAAGACTCTAATTTTTCATGGTTGAGATACCAACACTTTCTCATATCCCAAAAACTAAAATAAACATTCGAAAAATAAACTCTCTAGTTGTCTATTTAACCTCAAAATGAGACTAATTGTAAGGAAGCATTCCCTAGTCGGTCAACTTCTTTGCACACGGGATTTTGCCCATGTGTGCACTTTCCAAAAGAGGCCTCACAATCAAATTATTAGAGGATTTGAAGGGAAGGTCTAAGGGTCAATAAGGGTGTGTTACTACTCTAAAAGTGAGAATAACCACTTGAGCTAAGAAAGAGTGGTAAAACCCAAGGAAAACGTAGCTCAAATATCCCATGTTTATCCACAGTTAAGGATGACTAATCCGATAAACAAGTTTATTAAGTCAAAATTAAGTTTCACTTAGTTGAGATTGGAAATAAAAGACAACAAGCTTCAATATTTACTTAAGAGTTCTAGAGGTTAATTCCAATGATGGATTTTCCATAAATTACAAAGTGGTATAAGCATTATCGTACTTCTAATGAGGGAGTTGAACATTAGGCAAAATTTAGCTATCTACAAGGAATTCTCATCATTGTTATCTATGTAAATGCAATCCTATATGTACTAACCACCTAAATTTTTACAAATGAATATGCAATCTGTATGCGAGCTTTAAACATTGAAACTTTTGAAAAGTTTATGCAAATTTTCTATACAATGCAAGACTCAACGTATGGGAAAGGAAAACAAAACAAATAAAGTGATCATTACAAACTACTCCCTCCCCCCGGACTTAAATTTCACCGTCCTGGTGAATCTAGAACCATGAGAGAGTTTTTAAAAATGATATGCAAGTAAATGTATATATATGGGTAATGGACTTGTACCTTGCACCAATGTACATGATTGAGTTGAGGAGTTTTGGTTTTTTGAAGAAGAAGTTGTTTGAAGCATCTTTGTTCTCCTTGAGTTTCTTCCAATGTGCTTCCCTTATTAGCCTTTGATTCGAGTTTGGTACCAGAACAAGAGAATTAGGTAACGTGAGTATCCAGAGACACTTAAATTCGAATGAAATATTAAATGATAGTATGAACCATAATCAAATTCTAGCAAAAGTCAATAGTCAATCGGTTCTATTCAAATCAACTTAGCAACTTCATTCAAACAACTTCCAAACTCAACCTTTAATCAACATTTGCTTTCCAAAGCATTCATGTCAAATCCATTTCTTAAGACATAGCCAAACTCGAATTCTTGAATTAGACAATTTCCTAGGTTATGTCTATTTTAAATTATTCATGTTTTCAAACAAATAACTTGGGAACTATCCATTTATCACGATGCTAAAATCAAATTTACCAATCTAATGCTAATATAGGACAACACGAAATCTAATTCATGCATAAACAGTACTCTTAGGCGTTCCTAATCAAATTTATAAACCAAATTCAAACAATTCAATTAGCAGATGAAATTTGGAAAGCATCTTAAATCATTAAGCTCATCTCAAAGGAAATATAAACTTATAATTTCCCTAAATACACTTGTAAACCATCAAAGACACAAACATAATCAAAAACTGAGAACATGTTACTATTAAACAATGGTTGAAATGGGGATTTCTGGTGGTCAGGATGGAGGAGCAACAGGGAGTGGAGGAAGCAGAGGAAGAGAAGGTACAGTTTTTGTTCTGATTGAATCCGAATTGAGTTATGTTTAGATCTGCTTCTTCTAATCTCTATGTATAGATCTCCGGAAGTGTGTTCTTCATGTCACTGTTTACTTCTCAGTTAGATTTAATCCATATTTATGTTTTTCTGGGCACTTTCTTTTGGCAATTGCAAAGATGGGGGCATCAAGCTCTGGGAACTTGGCTAAACTGCCATAGAGGATTTTCCAGCAGGGATATTATCCAGCAAGACCTCGTTTGAACATTTATTTGAAGGCCAATGTCATTGGCTCTATTGCAGAGGCTTTGCAGGGACAAGATGAACTCAGAATGGTGCTTGGTTCTCAGTTTGGTAAATTATTCCGATTGCCAAATTTGTGTTGCAACAACTCAGCGAAACTCATACATGGCCTCCTATGACGACAACTGGTAACCAAGCAGAAGTACGAGATGTGGGCTGTTTTTGGATCTCATCTGCTACGATCCTCTCTTCGAGAATTCGTTACAATTACTTGCTTAGAATGTGGTCGGTTACCTCTGGTACCCACCGAATCCGGCTCTGAATCACCATCGATGATGTGGAGTGATCTATTTGGTTTGCCAAAAAAGTAATCGTTGAAGAAGTTCTTGGAATGCTCAACGATCCGGATTTGCAAGAGTGGAAGAGGTTGCCTCTTGCGCTTATTGCGATTATTGATGGTGTTCTAATGTGCAACAACAAAAAGTTGAAACTAACTGCTAGACATGATGAGATGCTCTCTGATATCCAGTTCTTCCTTGAGTATCCATGGGGAAGAGAAAGTTTTAAAAAAACACTATCTCGTTTTGGGCCTCCACCAATCTCTGCAGATGTTGAAAGTCCTTTGGTTGAGTTATGCAACAGGTTGAAACGGCAAACAAGTGCCTGTTATGGTTTCTCTCTGGCCCTCCAATTAATGGGTTTTGAATGCATCCCTCTTCTGCTTCAAAAGATTCTAGAAGCAGAGAAAACAACCACCTTTCTAGAGGATCCCAAAGCCTAAAAATCTGCAGGTGAAAACTTGCTTCTTCAGGAAATAGTAGAAGTCGAGGTGGATTCCCAGGTAACTTATGATGCATCTTAATTGTTAACTTATTTCTTCTCAATCGTGTACACCTACATTTTTAGACTCTGTTTATATCAAGAAATAAGCTTTTTTCTGGTTTACTTATTTTTAATTAGTTGGATGTGCAATTCAATGTGTCTTTGGAGGGTGAGCACTAGGAAGATGAGGTTGAGGACGAGGAAGTGTCCAATATGTTCGTACTGATGCGGCAGGGGCACAAATTTTTACCGAATGATTTTGCAGGTGGAGAAAATAGTGTTTCAAATAACGAATGAGGCCAGACCACCCCCAACCAAAGCCCTCATATGGAGGAAAAAGACCATATCGTGAGGTCACATCCGAGAAGCCTGTTTCTGTGACTGCTTCTACATGTACACTCAGACCACATCTCAAAAGGTGCCCCCATCTACCTCATCGACCTCAGATCCACCTAGAACTCCACCTAAGCCTCCAACTAAGGTTGGTGTACGCGATTCCGAAATCGTATATTTAAGGAGTGGATGATACAATGGATGACTCACATATTTTCCACCCTGAAGGTTGAGCTGATGATTGATATTATTTCCATAATAAAGGAAGATCAACATGGACACCATCAAGGCCACAAACGCAAGGAAAGGGAGAATGATGAACCAACTCGTGATGCTTCCATTGAGGATCATCCAAAGACAAGGAAGAGCAAGGGTATTGTCGTGTCTAGTGTTCGGCAAGAAAAGAAAAAAAGAAAATGTCAGTTTTTGAAGACGACGATGATGAGATGTTGGGGGATTGAGGAAACACGGCTAAAGACAAAGAGGTAACTTTACATCTAAGAATTTATGTACACAGCTGTACGATTGATGTACTTACATTTAAACTGAACTATATTTTTTTTCAGCCGCATAGTATAACGACGATGAGGAGTTGATGCGAAATGATGCTTTAAAGGCACCATATGTTGAAAGAGGAGGGACTTCGAGAAGCATGGATAAAGGCAAAGAGGTAACATTACATGTTAGAGTTTGTGTACAGTTGGTGTACGAATGGTGTACACAAATGTAAAATAATATTTATTTTTGTTAGGTGGCAAAGGATATTGCTGGTGAACAAGAGATCCATGACTCGGATAGCGATAGGAAAAAAGGGAATGAGGTATCGTTTTTGTATAACGTGTAGTGTACAAGTGGTGTACGGTCATTTAAAATATCGAATCTATGTTAATGCATACACCAAAAGGTGTATACCTGTAAATGGGCTGTACATTTGGTGTACGTGCATATAAAATCAAATTATATGTGGTAGGTGGAACAAGATGTTGATGATGAACAAGAGAGAAGTGGATCAAAAATCGAAAGGAACACAAGCCAAGATGGGTCAGGCAAGCGAAGGACTACTGACGAAGAAGTAATAATGCTATGTATACCTCATTTTTAACACTAGTCACCCTTATTTCATTCGTATACCTTCGGCTGTATACATGTTTAAGGCTGTCTTGTGCTCCTGCTATGATAAATGGTATGATACAACTGAAAATCAAGATATTAGTGGTTCAAACGTTCAAAGGACCACAGAAAAAGCAGTAACATTATTTAAATTTTGGTGTAAACCATAGGTGTACGGTCGGAAAAATGTCGGCGTACACAAGGTGTACACCTTCTTAATATTTGTTATGATTTGACTTAGGTCGATGGTGGGGATGCATCAAATGTTTTTGAGTCAGGCAAGCACATAAACAACGAGGCAGAGGTGCCAAAAAAACATGGAGTTGATTGTTTATTCTCACCCAGTGTCATTCGTCAGTCGAGATGTTGAGGTTATGTACTATACCTGCAATTGTAAACTAAATTGAAAGTGTAATTGGTGCTTACTTTCTCTTTTATGCAGAGGAAAGAGGGGGCTGATTCCAAAGATTATGAGATACTGGTTCTAAAGACCGCAAAATGCAGTGGGAAGCACATACCAAAAAGGTCTAAAATATTAGGCGGTGTGTTAATCCTAGGCAAATGTATGAAGAGGCTGGTCAAAGGTAAGAAGAAAGCAGCGTACAAGATGGTGGGTACAATTGACAAAGATGAATTTAACAAATTTGCTCAGATACTAAAGAACTCAGAGGCGCAGTGAGAATCCATACTAATTCAAAGTATTTTAGCGTCTTTGTGTTCGAAAATATATATTTAGAATTTGTCACTCTTGTCAAACAAAGGTCTTTCACGATCGTCACTGGTCACCAAATCGACAATATTTCTTTTTTATGATTATAAAAAAAACACAGTGGGTCACCACTGAGGTATTATCTTCCTCCCTTGTACCCCATTGTAATTTTGCCTTACATCCGTGTACACCATGGTTATGTGCTTCCATAAAGTGTACGCCATTTTGTGTTTCTGCTTTTAACACATTCTCCTATTCACATACACCTCAGCACATGCAAGTAATCATGGAAATGATATGGAGGCAGTGACAGAATTTCATTATGTTTGGAAAGGCAACAATGGTTGACACCTCCTTTATTACTCTTATCTAATCAAGATACATGTCATTCAAAGCATGCACTGACAAGATCAGTTTTGATTGGGGGTAACAACGTGAAGATATTTGTGATGGGGAAGAGTAAAATTAGAAACTTGAAAACATAATTTATGAAGAATGTGGACTTGGTGTACGTACCGACGAACTGGAAATATGGGCACTGGGGCCTAGTTATTAATTTGCATTGGGGCCTAGTTATTAATTTGCTTTTACAAAAGGTTGGGATTTTTGACTCCTGCATTGACCACACCAATGATTCAGAGGTTAAGCAGCTGATGGAGCCGTTGCTTAAGGCTTTACCTTGGGTGTTGAAGAGGTACTTGTCACAGGAGTGGTTGATTCCTTGTCAACAACGCCGTACACCTGGAAGAGGCCAAAATGACTTTACCAAAATCTGAGAATCGAGGATTGTGGACTATGTACATCCAAGTTTTTGGAGATGCATGTTGCTGGTGAAGGTGTACATGAAATGAGTTTGATTACAGATAAAGATGTGGACGAATTCCGGAAGAAATACGCAATGGATTGCTATGTTGAATTTGTCGGTAATGTGAAGGTTGTTAACAATTGATATTATTTATATTGTTGTTTAACTATCTTGTTTTTAACGTTAGGTGTGTTGATTTGTATAAGTATGGAAACAGTGAAATTGATGGATAATTAATATAATTAACTAATATCAAATTGAACAAAACATAAAGTTGTGTAAAAATTACAATTACAAGTCGTATAAATAAATTGAACAAAACACTAATTTCTAATTTCAGATTCAGTAGATAATGCATAGACGTCATCAAAGAAAAGCGTGACTTCACAATCCCAAAAATAAATGTTATAAGAAAAATACATATCTAGGTCAGTGGCTTCAACAAAACTGCTTGAAAAGTAAATATTTGACAAGAAAGTCTTAGTGTCACCTTCGCAATTGCAGTTGTTGCAAACGTATCTTCTTTGGAGTTATCTCATCTTTGATTTGTCACGCCAAAAAATCATAGCTCTTACGCTTTTCCTTATTGATTCTACTTTTTTAATCGTAATTAACATCGAAGGTTTGATAAAAGAAGACAAGATTTTGAAGCCTTGTTGTTTTGTTTTGCCCCAACCCCCAACACGGAGCAAGATCATTTCATAGAGATATTTTGCATCTTTATTTTCGCTCTTCGCAGCTTTAGCCAATTATTCAATCCCCTTATATCCTTCTTCTTTTGGATCTAGATGAAAGTAATCCATAAGTCTTTGATGGTATAAAGATTCCAGATTTCCATTCTCTAGACGTCTCTTAAAAAATCGTGAAAGTTTTTTACGATTGTGATCACGTCATGGGATAATAGGAATCTCATGGAGGGTGATTCATGGAAAACATACGCCTCTTTGCAAATGTTTCGAAATAATTTCGAAACCAGTTGAAGATTGTGAATGTCATGTAAAAAAGAAGATGCAACACATGAAAAGATCTCTACAAGAAGGTCTTTTGGTAGATGGTCAAGAGACCCATGTTTTGAGAATGGAAGTAATTGTTTTGTCGATTAGATATGTTTATTTATAGACGATAGAACGGTAAACGACGCATGTATGAAGAGGTGTCATGTCTGCAAAATGAAGAGGCACGATTTTTCGGTTTCTTATTACAAGGTAGGATTTTAAACTTAAATGATTTTCATCCTAAGGTTTTAAGGTTTTAAACCATTTAAACTTCCTAACTTCGCCATGTATAAAAGTTTTAAGAGGCATTTTAAAAGGGTTTGAGTTTGTTGTAACCGTGGCACAAAGGTTTTGGGAAGTCCAACAAGTATGTTATATAACATTAATATAAATTTGTTGTGAGTAAATGAATGGTGTAGTAATGGTGAGGAAATGAATGAGTAGTAAATTATGACAATACAAGGTGGGTGGTAATTAATTGTAGTAAATATTTAGGTGCAAGTTATATTTAGATACTAAATAACATTATATAATTTTTTTTTGTTAAAACGTTAACTTTTTGTTGGAAGAACGCAAAGTATTAGATGACAGGGGTGGAAGACAATGGTGAGTAAATGAATGAGTAAATTAATCAGTCGTAAATTTTGACAAGACAAAGGGGGGGGGGGGGGGGGGNGTAAATCGTGGGAGGTGATATTTTGACTACATTTAAGGATGATGGTGCAGGGCATTAAAATCAATATTTTGACCACCATTAAACGCCATAAGACCTCAACATTCAACCTCATTGCACTACCTCAACATTCAACCTCATTGCACTATGTATTCATATACATAAACCATTATATCAAGTAAGTCGTATATCAAACACAATTAAATTTAAAAACAAGATATGACAACAATGCCTGATTTACCATAAAATTATAATTATTGTGGGTGAGAAATCTGCTTTAGACCTCCAACCATTTGTTGTCGCGGGTAAGTGCAGTGATCAACTGGTCCAAACCGAGGAAGTGTCAAGTACATGTGGTTGGTATGATGTTTGTTACAATGGGGTCGCCACACATCGAGAATCCGAATGGCATATTAAAACATATGCTGAGAACCACGTCCCATTAAACTCAGAATAGATAGGTCGTGCTTGTGCCGTTTGAAGTGGGAATTGGATTGGTACCCATCAGATCATTTGGCAACGTACTGATTGTCCTTCAGGTTCCCAAGCGATAGTGTGGTTGAATTCCTAGAATGCATGTACGTATGCCATATCGATGATAACCCAGATTGTGACGAGTGTGTTCTTCCTCTAACTACACGCGAAGTGTGTCAATACCTTTGTTTAGTCTTTTTATCATGTATTTTTTAAAATAGTTAAATGTCATGGTTGATACTTTCTTGTTTATATATTAAATTTCGTACACTTAAATGAAAGGTGTACACCTTTAAACGTGTACCATAATTTACATGTACACCTCGGGGACACGATTAATCGTCTACCACAACATGATAGGCGGTGTACATGTGAATTAGTAACCTTATTAGAATACCAAACGAGGTATCTATTAAATTTTGAAATTTTGTAACAATGAACCATAAACACCCGTTAAACTAAGGTGTACAACAATAATTATACATCATACGAGTACAACATGAGGTGTACATGTCAATTGTATACCATAGATGGATAAAAAACATTACATTGACAAAATCAAAGATTAAGAAACCGGTCGATGATATCTTCTTTAGCTTGTTTTTTTCCCTAAATCATTGCGTAGTTCAACTATTGTCTGCTTCAATTGGGCAATTACGTTGTTCTTCTCTCGAATCTTATTTCTTGCTTCAATAAGTGTTTCATTTTGCCATCCGAAAGTATCTCCCTCATCATATGAGCGAAAGAACTTGAAATCATCTCCACGCTAACACAAAGATCATAGTGTAAGATGAAAAGATAAAAAGAACTACAACCAATATACATGGGACTCCTACCTTGTATTTCTCACATCCGTAGAACCGCCGCCAGGGATTTTTGTCCGTCCAAGCTTGAGTAATCGTGGTTGGCAAACCACAATGACAAAGCATAGTGAGTTCAGTGGTCGTGCTCTTTCGCCTATTGTCTGACCCTTCGCCAACTTCCATCTTTTTCCTAACTTACGGAGTCCCCAATATGGAACTCATTTAAACTACAATTGCTCCCAAGTACTTACCACCTCTGCTCAAAATTTATTGGTCCTTCATTAAATCTGCGTTACCTCCCACCCTCATCGTTAACAACTAATTTCTGGTCAAGAAGTTAATGTCATTAAATTTCACCTCCCCTAGTTAAATTGTACAGTGTGCATGTCAGCAGAGAGCACACTGTACAACTATAAGCGAAATACAAAGAAGTACACAACATACTGAATCATCCATGAAAATCATACATATTATGAAATCTAACATGAATGAAATTTGATATAAATCGACAATGGTTCTTAAAGCATTCTGCATACATGACCTGCAAACCAATAAAGCTCGTAGTTGCAACTTCTAGGATCAAATCTCGGGCTATGCACATAATAAGCACATGATGGAATGGATATATTATCATCGTCTGGAAAGGTGAACGTTCGATTATACGTGTCATTGTAAGGCGGATTGAAGCACGATATGAGATACATTAGCTCCTCGCTTTGTTGAATGAAAAACTCTGATCCCAAACCAACTAGCATGTTGTTGAGTATACAATTGAAAATCTTGGCTTCCTGTGCTTGCATCCCCAACACATACGGAGAAGACGACTAACACTAATATAGATAGTTTGTGTTGTGAGACATTTGCTTGAAGCATTTCTATGCTTTGATAAAGATCATCGGCTTTCGTTGCAAGACGCAAACCCTAAAAAAAATACTTGGGCTTTACTCTCGGAGAGACATTTTTCAAAAAAGCGCGCTACTTTCCAACCTGAGTGATATGAGTAGGGTCATTGGAAAACGCGTAGAGGTTGCACTTCTTAAAAACGTTCTTTGCGTGAACAAGGTTGTAACCTTGTCTCCCTGCTACTATAAATGGACCAAGATAAAGGAAAATTTGCTTTGCAAGAAGATCAATGATAACTTCAAAAACCTCAAGAGGGATTTGTGGAAGTGCCATTGAATTTTTGGAAATGGTTCTTACACTTGGAAATGAAGACTGCGATATCATTAATAGAAGATGGCGCAAAGTTAAGCAGATGATTCTTTTTGATTTTTTATGGTTATGTGTTATAAATGTTCCCTATATATATTTGTACTTGCCATATTTACATATTTACTTGCCAAATGTTACGATTGATATGACAAATACCAATAAATGGTTTGCTTGTAACTCGCTACAAGATATGTACCATTACTACAAGTTACCATCCCCATCCCAATTGAATGGGGAACAATAAATATGGCAATAAACCCTTATCTAACCAACTGACTTATTTTCCATATATTTACAACATTTAGTTCCAATAGAACAACATAAGTTGAAACCTTAACCAACACATAAAAATATTCTGAACAAAAAATGTCGTCTCCTCACCTTCCATACGACATACTTGCTAAGATCACTGAAAATGTTGGTGAAGATCAGTGGTGGCGCCTTGAACCTTTTATCATTGCGGACAAATAGTCTTACGATATCATGCATAGTAACACAGTTTTGAGGAAGTGCAACTTGTGTACCATTGCTGATAACCGGGTTCATATAAGGGAAGGGCAGATTCTGGAATTTTTTTTGGAAAATGCCTTTCAGCAGGTAACTCATAAGCTTTCTACTATAAAGGTTTGCGACTTACAACTCAACACGCCGACCTCAACGTGAGTATTTCACTTCTAGAATCAATTGTTTCTCTCGATCCATACGCAAAGCTAGTAGTAGGCATTTTTTTGTTACAAAGGCAATGTTAGTGGGGCAATTCGAGCTTTCAAGTTGTACGAAGTCAATCATGCACCCTTAATCTTCAACGCCCTGGTCCAGATGTGTCGAGGGTTGAGAAGGGACACAGATCTTTACCACATAAACTATGGTTATCCATATTGGTTGTCCTTCAAATTCCCTAAGGATGAATCAATGTCATATCCTGAACCCGAATGTGTATTTTTCCATGAGGAAATATCTAAAGAATTTTGTAACGATTGTGTTTTGTAACACACTGCATGTTCTGTTTGTCAACTTCTATAGTAATCATATTTTTATTTTTGCTTATTGATAGCCTCGTAACATGTTTTTCTTAGGGGGAATTATTCAATAATAGAATGTAAGAGAATTGAAACAAATTCTAAAATTTTTTATTTTAAGATATTGTGAAGGTTTTTAAGAGAATTTATAGAATTCCATCAAAAATAACAATAAAATGGTTAAGAATTGATTCTTCACATTTTCTTTTGGGAATTCTATTAAATTATTTTGAAATGAAAACAAAATAAAAGATATTGTAAAATTTAATAATACTAACTTTTAATGGAATCAGAAAATAAGAAAATTGAATATCACTAGAATTTGAAGTAATTTAATATAATGACTCTAAATTCTCAGTCCAATAACATATGAATTTAAGAGAATTCATTTAAAAGACTTTGAATAACACTAGAATTAAATAAAATCTTCAATTCTTTTACATTCAATAAAATTTTTAATTGAATAACACCCCTTAAATGCGATAAACTGATGTTGTAATGAATACGGTGTACGCTTCCGTATTGTACACCATGTATTGTACACCAATGAAGCGTACACTATTAGCCCAAAATGATACGTCGATATTTACGGTTTTAAAGCTACGTTCCACGTTTCAAAATAACTGTTACGTAGTGGTTGGAAGCTATTAACTGCTATTTCTCTCTGTATATATATATATGCTAAAGACCCACTTAATCGTTGCTCATTTCTACAAACCAATCTCTTAAACCGGCATCCTTCTTCCCCTCGTCAACTAATTTTTCAGGTTATGTCTTAAACATTTTTCTTTTTTGAACGAAAGATTTGTTTGCAGTTATATGTACGTGTTCTACTATTTTCTTTTCCAATTACATATTCAATAACGGCTCATTTCTCCATTTTTTATTCCAACCATGCAGAAGTATGGCGGACAATCAATCTGAGAAACGTAAGGCAGGCATGACTTCTGGCAATGCGATGATTTCTCCAACGCAGTACCGAGCCTTTATTAGAAAGGTGAAAGAGAATATGCGGACCACAAATACGCACATCGAGACGATCATTGAGTTCCAACGTATTGCCGCGAAACTTGAGATGCTGGATGACATGCAAGCCCGCATGAACAACATATTTGCCTGAAAAATTCAAGGCTTTTAGCAGAGCAGTTGGTCGTTTGGGCCAAACTTGAGGTCATCAAAATCCCAACATAATTTGGAACGAAATTAGAGATGACAATTTGGATGGTCCAAACTAGGCTTCGGCATCACCGTAATATCGCTCTTTCTACAACCCCTTGTCCTATCCATATGAAGTTTCTTACCGTCTTAATTAATTTTTCTTCTATTTTCAATGTTTAAGAAAAACATATCCTTAGTTAAGCTTTCATGTTTTCTCATTTATAAAAACAGATCCTTAGTTAAGTTTTAATATTTTTTTGGTCATGTACAAAAACGGATTCTCTGTTTAGCATTCATGTTCTTTTGTCATGTATGAACGAATAACGTTTTATGTAATGAAATCGTGGTTAATTATTGTTATATTGTCATGTATTGTCTATGTCGGTATAGTGTGGACAATAACATGTACACCATTCGATATTATATATATTTACGTTATCCTTGTGGTAGTGACCTCACATTACGTATTTAATGAACAAAATATTCTCCAACTCATATGGAAGAGGTAATATATAAAGATATTTATTGTGGACACTTATGGCAGTAATCATGACATATATCCCTCGACTATTATCGTCTGGGATTGTTGTCTACATTTATGGACATTAAATACGGAGAGAGAATTAGACGTGCACATCTTATATATAGATATTTACGAAGATCTTGTAATAATGGTAGTTAACCCCATTTAAGTTAAACTTTTAATTTTTTCAACTACCTCACATTAAAGTTCCCTTAAATGTTCAACAAGCGAATAATCTTCTTTCCCTTATATATGAAACACCATAAATATGTTTTTCATCCAAATTTCAATATCTTTTGCAATTTCAACTCTTTTACAATATCTCTTTTCAAATACAATATCTGGAAAAAATGTCATCTCTACCCAAGTTGCCCGATGATATCTTACAAAAAATAATGGCACTCGTTAGTAAGGATTGTCCAACCTATCTATGTCCGTTTTTGCTAGCGGGTAAACGATCTTACCAACTGATCCATACAGAGGAAGTGTTGCGTAGCTGCAATTTATTTGGTGTTTCTCAACACGGGAGACATATTCAGGAATATGGTAAGTGGCAGTGTTTTTATGAGAAATGCATAGCAGCACGCAATCCATGGGTCATTTACTATGAAGCTCTATGCCTCGCAACGGACTGTAGAAACCTATACAGAGCTATCCGTCTGCTTGAACTTAACGTACCCTTCGAGGAAGCATCAATTCTTAGTTTAGGCATGTTTCATGCTTGCTTTGGAAACACAATCAGGGCAAGCACCGCATTTAAGCTGTACGTCGAGCACCTTGCGCCGCTTGACTCTTTCAGACTGCATCACCTATGTGAGCGGATCAAAATAGAGCTTTCTTGGTTTTAAAATTCAAAGGAACACACGTACTGGTATCTGTTCAACTGGCCAGAGGATGAAGTGGTCTCATTTCCATATTGCGTTAATTACCAAGACCCTATTTGAGAGCCCTTTTGCAACACGTGCAAGCTACTTCGTACGACACAAGAAGTGTGTGACATTCGTTGAGAGTAAACTTTAAAGCATGTGCTAAGTTTTGTCATTTTCTTGAAGATGTGTTCTTGCTTTTAATGTATAAACTCCTCTTGACAATAAATTTTTCTTGCTTTTGAAGATGTATATTTTGAACTTTATATCAAAATTATTTTGAACTAACCGAAAGTACTTTGTCTTACTAGGACATGAACTTGATAGTTATTTTATCTGTTGGACGTTTTAAACCACCAAACAATATCCTAAACCTTAAACCTTAAACTTAAACCTTAAATCCTAAAAAAATTTTGTGAAGGCCTCACTAATTCTTGGTAAAACTATCCGTCAACGAGGAACAAAAAGGGTAACAACGATATTGAAGACAAAGTGTAAGCAAAGACATAACAAAATTAGTTTACCAATCTAACGTGTACACCTGAGTAAATAGGTTCTCCGGTAAACAATGGTGTGCAGCATAAGTCGTACAACTGACTGAACATTAACTCAGTTACAACAAAGTGTGTAACACAAGTCGTACACCGTAGTGTACGAGGGTAAGTGTGTACATTGTGGTATACACATAAGATGTACACTTGTTGTTCCATGTACAGTTAAGGCATACACCTATGTGTACAGGTTATTTGGTATACCATGGTGTCCAACATAAGATGTCCACATGGGTTTACATATGCACAGGTACACCGAAGTGTGAAGCACGCGTCGTACACATCGCCATACGAGAGTAAGCATGTACATTGTAGTGTACAGATTAGGTGTACACTTTGGTGTTCCATGTGCAGTTAGTGTACAATAGTGTACACTTGGTGATTCTTACCGGTATCTCTCCAACGAATGCTTTTCTCTTTTTTGGAGGCCTCCCGGGGGGTCTTTTTGTCATCGGCAGTTAAATGTCATCATCATTCTTTACCTCCACGGGTATATCCAAATCATTGGGATTAGGTACAGGAAGAGTAATGACATGCACATTATCAGCCCACTTATGTGTTTTTAAAATATCCTCTACATACACCCTGTACCCCATATGTCGAAAAGTAGCTGATGCAATTCCATGACGACATGATATTCCAAGCATATGGAACTCACGACAAGAACATGTACGCTTCTCCAGATTAACATGATAAGCGTATCCAGTTGACGTTGATGTCACCTTAAAATCCTACGTATCAAGTGGTACTACTAAGAAACCCCCTCATAGCTCCAGCTGTTCCATCAACACTTTTTCAACTTCATTACTCACTTCTTTGTCCAGTTTCCGTATTGCACACCGTCTGCTCTCGAACCACTTACTAATCATCCGCCAGATAAATTAGAATAAAGCTACAATAGGGCTATCCCTTGCTGGAAGAAGTGCATTGTTCAGCGAGTCATCTATGTTTGAAGACATAAGGTTGTACCTATTCCCCGAGAAGTGAGCCCACGTCCACGGATCAACCTTGATTTTTCTCCAGCTCCCAACACCGTTTGTCCACCTTCTCAATGTCATTATAAAGCTTCTTAAACTCTGGCATAGTAAAGGCTTCCATAGCTTTATTTACCATTTCCTTTTTATTTCTCTTTTTGAATCTAGCATCAACATTCCTTTTGAGGTGTTCTGAAGTACATACAATTTCATGCATATTTTAGTGCGTTTTAGCTTAGTTTTCATTC
>OVAN01003256.1:0-29833 GCA_900406275.1 Anastatica hierochuntica
CTTTTCACATAAGGCCAAACTTCTGATCCATCAACATAATTCTGCATCTTCGTTAGTTTATTTTTGTCCAAATTTATTCATTTCTCTCCCAAAAAACCTTAAAACCTGCAAAAACACCAAAGAACACCAAAAAACTCCAAAAAGTCTCAANCAAAAACACTATTAGAAGTTAGTAAAAACCGAGATATATCACCTATGCCTTAGTTGCACATTATCATGTGAAGGTTCTTGATTTGTATACTAAGCCTTTTTTAAAAATGTGATCAAACCATGGGCTTGCTACTTGCTAGGCTTGGCTTGTTTTTAAGTCTTGGTGGTCCATGTTACATATTTAGTTAAATTAGGTAACTATTTAGAGGTTATAAACGTTTTTATCGATATGAACATCATATCCAAGACTCGTAGATTCCTAATCGCTTCAAAACGGATCAACCATGTAAAATACTCGTATTTGACGGATGTAAACTCCTCTTTAATTCGAAGGTATTTTACGAACGGGTCAACATTTCCTTAGTAGATAACAAACTTACAATTAAAATTCTCATTAGTTGTTAAAAATTATTCCAAATTCAAAGTATTTTAGAGGTTTATATTAATATTTTGACTTAGCAACTTAAAATAGTGAAAATTACAAAATCTCACACCATAAGTTTCCATGAGGATCAGTACACTCAAAGCATTTTATATGTTTGTTTTACCATAAAGAACAAAACTTTATTTGTTGAGGATAATTAATTCTTCTAATCCAGAATCTAGAGAATAAAGTCTACTTAGTGATAAATTAGCATTTGATTAATAATCTAAACGTACATTGTTAGTTTTTTTTTCTAACTGAACTCACAACTTTCAACTAATGACATGTCTCCTTGATAACCTAACCTTTAAAAAAAAAATTTCTTATAAACACTAGTCAAAAGTTATACTAGAAAAAGAATATTCCTAGTTGACATGTTTGTGTAAGCATGAAAGAGATTCCACCTTACACTTCTTGCTACTAAAACATTATAAAGTTGAATAAAAATTTATCAAAGTAACTTCAAAACTTTGAAGGATCTTAACTTTTGATTTTTCCTCTATTTTCTTGTTTCATCTTCTTCCTCTCTTATTGGTTTAGATCATATATATAAAACACCAATCGATACAAAAAGTGAAGATTGACGAATGCAACATTCCAATGGCTTATGGCTCACTAGAGAGAAAGAAAAAAATGGTATATATTCTTCTTGGCTTTTAACATACTTAACATATCTATATTACTCCATTAACATAATTTGCTTCGGCATTTAAAGCCAAAAATACCAAAACCATTGTTTATTTAACACATATATAGTCTTTGAAAAAGTTGTATTCACTTAAATTATAAAATTCTTTTGCTAGTATATATAGTTTATTAAATCCAAATTCTTATATATAGACTCCAATGCTAATATATAAGTTTTCATAAATAATGTAGCAATGTCACTAGACTTATAATAGAGAAGTTGTTGATTTCAAATCAAATGTACGCAGGGCTGGCATTGGGCCATGCCGTACAAAACATTTATTTTAAACCTTCAAAATATTTTAAATGAATATGTATAGGCCAACTAACCTCTAAATCGAGAAAAAATATTATATATGGAATTCGGCCTCCAATATTGTATAAGTTTATAGTCTCTCAAATTTCAGAACCGATTGTGAATGTACGTAAAGAAAAAACATGTCGCTTTCATTAGATGTGTCACATTAGTACTTGCCATGGCATATGTGTTATAGTTATGGAGCAATTGTTGATTAAAGGAAGAACATATCACTTTCATTAGATGTCTCACATATTAGTACTTGCCATTAGAGGGCACATTTGTGTTTAATCTTTCATATATCATACATGTGAATGTACTATGTATATCAACTCATATCACACATTTGATGTTGCAAAATCCAAAAACAAATTTTGAAGTTTTAATTTTGTTTCACATATTGTAAGTTGCTATTATAAAAAAAGTATATTCCAAGACATTTATAATATCTTACAATTAAAAACAGCTATATTCACAAATCATATGTGAGTTTTGGAGGAGAAGAAACAATTTCTTACTATGGTTTTAATAGAACCAAAATTATAATTCTATGTGATACGTGACATACGTGCAATGTTAATAAAAGTTTAAAGAGGTCGATGCATGAACTACTTTTTCATAATATGGGAATACGCGGAGAATATTATTGGTTGGTCGTTATTTATTTTCCTTGTATAGAAATTCATTCTAATTATAGACAACGTGAAAAAAAAATGATTTGTTATTCTATTAATGCATGCATAAGATAATAAAAACCACTCAAACTTTCCTCTCGAATTATTAACTTTCCATTATTCTATTATTCAACTATTTTATATATATACCATATCATTGTCTACCAAATTTTAATCAATTAAAAGTGTAATTTTCAAATTATTCCTTCCAATATTAAGATTATGTTTATGCAGAATTTGTAAAAAAAAGATGTTTGCCATGAGTTATTGACCAAGAGAAGAAATTGGTAAAAAAAAAAATTTATGCTACTTACATTCCAATTTTTTAAAAAATATTTTAAATATTTTTAAACCTTTAATTTTTTAAAAATTATATTATTCCTATCAAAATATACTATTAATATTTTTTTAAAACATGATCTAAAATAATTTGAGACAATCCGATTATGTAACAATAAAAATCCCATCGGCACACATGATAGAGAAATGATGAAACTCGAAATGACAAAAATAAATTCTTATAATTTTTTTTATATAAATACAATAACAAATTTTTATAAGAATTCATTTTTGTTACATAGTACATAAATTTTCATTAAACTAAATTGAAAAACATATATATAAAGAAAATCCCCAATATAAAGTAGAGTTGCATTATAAATACACACTCTTCACATCCCTTCTTCTACCATCCTTCATCTGCTTCCTACATTCTCATCCTCTCTCTCTTTCTCACACACACACACACACACACTCTGTTTTCTTCATTGTTTTGATCTCTCAAATGTCAGTGATTTTTCGAGAAACATACAAACACCATCCACAAAATGCTGACAAAAGTGGATGGAGTTTCTTACAACTCCTCTCTGAAACCAAAGGCATTGTCCAAAACAGAGAAGACGAAACAAAGAAAACACCTTATATTCACCAAACCGAGAAGCGTTCTGTAGCTAAACTTAGCCTTGAGATGTGCACAGAGAGTCTTGGTACTGAGAATGGGAGTGAGAGTGGTGATGAGATTTCGTTGCTTGCAATAGAAGCAACAAATATTCAAACGATTCCTTCTCTTACTCTTACCATGAAACCTCAAGAAGAAACTCACTTTAAGGTCTGTGAAAACACTTTTCCTCCACCTTTGAACTCCATTAAAGGGTTTAACTTTAGCCGTATGGTGAAAACGTATGGTGAAGATGGTCGTCTTGTAGTTCAAGCTATTAGGGTTTGTTCACCACCTAGTTGCTTTGTTTCTGAACGTTGTGAAGGAAGACTTCGTCTCTGTTTATCAGATGATTCTTTGCTTAGTCAAGCTGTAGATGGAGCAAATGATTCAGAAGTTGAAGCTCGAGACAAAGATGAAGATGAAGATAAAAGAGAAGAAGAAGATGATGATGCAGAGGAGGAAGAAGAAGAAGAATATGAAGAGGGTCTTTTTGAAAATAACAAGAAGTTTAAGGGTAAAATTGGAAATAAAAAGTTTACAAGGCCAAGAAGAAGATGCAATGAAAATGGAAGTGAGCTTAAGTGGAAGCAACAACAATTTTGGTTGACTTCTTAAATGGAGAAACTCAAAGTCAAGCAAATAAAATTTATTTTAATTAATACAATAATTACTCTAATTTCTTTTTTTTTTATAGTATGTGAGATATAATTCTCATAATTATTTTACTACGGTTTCCAATTTTATATAAATAAATAAGTAAATGCATGTTAATTTTTTTTACCTAAAATAATAATAATATATAAATGCAAAATGTGACCTAACGTAGACTATACTCTTTGAGTTTTGCCATGAATCATGATGTCTTTGTTTCATATTAAAGGTTCGAAAATTTCGTCATCTTTTTAACCAAAAAAAATAAAAATAAAATCTTCATCTTTGTTTTAGTTATTATTATATTTTTTTCATCATTTAGTTTAGTATTTTGCGATGATCCAACCGGTGACTAACTATATTAAAACTTAACTTGAGACCGACCATTAACCTCTTTATTGACCTTATTATATAAAAAAAATACTTCAAATCTCAAACCTAGACTATAGTATTTTTGTCAACTTATAAATTAATATATCAATTAAGTATCCTATACTATAGAATTTTTTTTATCAGAAAAAGAAATTTAGTATTATAGTCTACATACTCTTAGTGAGACTAACATTAGTTTACACAACTTAAAATTTAGTATAGACCAAACTCCAACACTTGTTATATATGACGATTTGCATAGACCGCTAAATGAAACAATAGCCTCGATCCCTAAAATTTTTGATTGTGACTATATACGAGTTTTTTGACCTCAAATCATAAAAACAAATATCTATAAAATTGTTTATAGTCTCCAAAAATTTTAGAACCGGCCTTGACGTACATATACATAGGCACAAAGACGACTATGAGGTCAAGCATGACAAGCTTGCACTTTCGGCCTTCAATTTTACAAATAAATTTACCTTTAAAATACGGTTTTATTCTTAAATAAATATACAAAACCGACCATTTTTTTCTATCAGGCCGATTTGCATAGACATACATATGCATACACTTGCTTAAAATTAATAGGAGGGACGTCCAATTTTTTTATGTATTTGGCTTTTGTTGTTACAAGATGTCTATCTCTATATTCCCTTTGTCTCCTGCAAATTGGTATCTATATCAATCTCGAAATGAAATCAAAACGTAGATTCCAAGAATATTATTGATCCAATGAGAAGTAGACAAATACTATAGATTGTCAAATCTGCCAATCATACTTTGTTCTTTGTCTGAAAAATCTAACTAAAATCTCATCGTGCATCTCTATGGAAAAACATCAATCATTCAATAGTTCCCCTTCTTATATACATCTTTTGAAATATTCATCGATTTCATAATGGGCTTAATTTAGGCCCAAATAAAATAGGCCGAGTCATCAAAATGGGCCGTGTTTAGGCCCAGTAAGGCATCGCATATGCCTTTTAACATTTCACACAGTTAAGCTCAGTCGTAGTAACCATGAATCGAAACATTCTCCTCCGATCTTCTCGGCCAACCCTAGCCTCCATTCGCCGCCTTTTCTCCGCCGCGACGGTGGAGACGGCGGATGTTTCCGTGTTGAAGACTCGCAGCGGAGGAGAAAGGGGTGTATCGAGAGAGAAAAAAGAATCAGGAGGAGGAGCAAGTTTCGGCGGCGGCGGCGGCGGCGGAGTAAGAGATACTCTAGGAGGGAGGCTACTAAGCCTTGTGTATACCAAACGCAGCGCCGTTGTTACTATTCGGAAATGGAAAGAAGAAGGCCACTCCGTTCGCAAGTATGAACTCAATCGAATCGTTAGAGAGCTTCGTAAGATCAAGCGATATAAACACGCACTTGAGGTTTGTGATTTTCTCTCGATTGAATCTGAAAATTTCGTTTGATCCTTTGTTCAAATCGTGAAATCCACCGAGTAGTCTTCTCTGGAATTGAATATTTATCTCATATAGTGGCTTGATCACTCTCTGATTGTGTTTGCAACTCTGCGATTCGAATTCTTTCGTTGTCGATTTCGAGTTCGTTGCGGTGAATTGTTGTAGTGTTTTGTATGTGTAGATATGTGAATGGATGGTTCTACAGGAAGATATAAAGCTACAACCTGGTGATTACGCTGTACATTTGGATTTGATTTGTAAAATCCGCGGTTTGAATAGTGCGGAGAAGTTTTACGAAGACATGCCGGATAAAATGCGAGGCCACGCTGCTAGCACATCGCTTCTCCATAGTTATGTGCAGAACAAATTGTCTGATAAAGCCGAGGCCTTGTTTGAGAAAATGGCGGAATGCGGTTTGTTGAAGTCTTGTTTGCCTTACAATCACATGTTGTCGATGTATATATCGAAAGGGGAATTTGAGAAGGTTCCTGCGTTGATTAAGGAACTGAAGGCGAAAACTTCGCCTGATATTTTTACGTATAATCTGTGGCTGACTGCTTTTGCCTCTGGAAATGATGTTGAAGCTGCGGAGAAAGTTTATCTTAAAGTTAAGGAAGCAAACCTGAATCCAGACTGGGTGACTTACAGCGTGCTTACGAATTTGTATTCTAAGACTGATAATCTCGAAAAGGCGAAACTTGCTTTGAAGGAGATGGAGAAATTAGTCTCTAAGAAAAACCGAGTTGCGTATGCTTCTCTCATAAGTCTGCACGGGAACTTGGGCGACAAAGATGGAGTCAACCTAACTTGGAAGAAGATTAAGTCGTCTTTCAAGAAAATGAACGATGCAGAATACCTTAGCATGATATCTGCGGTGGTGAAACTCGGAGAATTTGAACAAGCCAAAGGTTTGTACGATGAATGGGAGTCTGTTTCCGGAACAAGAGATGCTAGGATCCCGAATCTTATACTTGCCGAGTACATGAACAGAGACGAAATCCACCTGGGAGAAAAGTTTTACGAAAGAATAGTGGAGAAAGGGGTTACCCCGAGCTATTCCACATGGGAAATCCTCGCTTGGGCTTATTTGAAGCGTAAAGACATGGAGAAAGTATTGGATTGTTTCGGGAAAGCCATTGATTCCGTGAAGAAATGGACTGTGAATGGAAGATTGGTTAAAGAAGTGTGCAAGGAACTGGAGCAACAAGGGAATGTTAAAGGAGCAGAGAAGCTTATGACTATCCTCCAAAAGACCGGTCACGTAAATACTAAGCTCTACAATTCCTTATTACGTACCTACGCCAAAGCCGGTGAAATGGCACTCATAGTCGAAGAGCGAATGGCAAAGGACAATGTAGAGTTAGATGAAGAGAGTAAGGAGCTTATACGACTAACAAGTCTAATGCGCGTGACCAGGGGCGGATCAGAATAAAAATGTGTATGGGGCCAAAAAAATTTAATATGATAAAAAAATATGAAAAGAATCTCTGTGCTTGTAATATGTTTCAAATTTTGAATTTCCAAGTGTTTATTTATAATCGAAGATCATTTACAAATGGTGTTTAAATCTTTTGATATATATATTTATTATTAGAAAATGTAAAATAATATTTAAAATCTTTTAGTAGATGATTATTTCGATATTAGAAACTAAAAAAAAATGTAGAATGATTTAAAGTAATTTATTTGAAAAGGTAAATTTGGAAAATGGGAAAACAAAAAAAAGAAAAAAAATAGTAAAAGGAATATCTTACAAAGAATAAAAAATCAAATACAAAAGAGAGGGGATGAGAATCGAACCTCTCAGTCACTGTTGAGAAGAAGCATAACAGATCACTGGACTACGTCACTCATTCTGAACTTGATAATAATTTACAGCGTGTGGCTCGTGCCCCACCATCGGACACTGTAGGTCTGCCCCTGCGCGTGACTGATATCTCGCCCTCCATTTCCGCTTGAAGGATGTAAAGATAGTTTCTCCTTACAACTTCCGCAAATCGAGTAACATAGAAACATGCATTTGCAGTAATGTTCCGCTTCCTCGGACAATTAGAGCTCGAGTAGAATGATCGGTCCAAAGCTACAAAATATCACTCTGAGTTTTGCTTATTTGTGTCTTTTTTTGGTCTAGTTTTGTTTTGTCTTGGTGTCATTTTAATATAGGGCTAATTAAGCCAATATTACAAAGAGAAATAGTAATTAAGTATTTGACCTATACTTTTCATTGTTTAAGAATTTATGCAATTTTTGCCACTTAAATTTTCCACTCTCTCTTTCATGGCGAGTGAGTACTACTTTTTCTGGGGAGGGGTAAACATTATGGGGAGTGATTATAATTAAGAAGAAATTCAAAATATTTTGATAAAATATATAATAAAAACTAATGTTTTGCATATGGAAAGATGCATATCAAAATTGATAAAATTCGAAAAAATAGATCCACTAAAAAAATAGAACTACTATTTCGCAATTATGTAAAGAAAGATAAATAAAATTTTAAGTTAGTATAACTATTAAATGCACTTGTGATGAAAAACCGAATGAAAAAGTATACAATATATAAAAGTTGTATTACTATTAAAAAAGAAATACTATTTTGCAAATAAGTAATGTATAACATTATTATAAATTTGATAACTAAATATATTTCCGATTTTAAAAATCCAAGTTATGATATGTGCAAAAAAAAGACAATTTTTTCGTATTCAAAGTTATAATAAAACCTTTTTTAAACAAAAAATAAAAAACAACAAAAGAAAAAAGGAAATTGAAAGGAGGAGAGAGAAAAAAAAATACAAAATGAGAAGAAGGATGAGTGAGGTGCAAGTGCAACGGCACTTTAAACTTTATAATAAAAGAGGAAAATGTGTGTTTTTTCTCTTTCTTTGATTCTTAAATACATGTTATTTTTGTAATACCCATTACAATTTTCCTTTAATACATTTGGTTAAGCTCTATAGGATGATGATGATGTCAAATGATATTTGAGAGGTTGATTAACTGAAAAAAAACCTACTTCAACACTTCTTGTTGGGTAGTTATGACTTATATAATAAGCTTCAAAGACTTATGTCCAAAGTGGATTTGCTCACTTGCAACATTTAGTCAACTATTTTAACCATAAAATCCATAGGTTTTTATATATAAAAGAAACAAGTCCACTTTTTTTTTACCTATTTTCTTAATTAATTTTTAAATTTCCAAATTTAATTATAAGACTTAATCTCTCGTTTATAGCAATAAAAAGTAAATGTTTATATATTTCACTTTCAAAACTTTGTTTATTTTGTAAAACTATAGCCTTATGGTGTTATCAAATACATTGGTACAAAGTAATTGGTATCAAGGTGATTTCACATACCTAGCATTAGAAACAATGAGTCTAAAGTATACGACTTGGAGATTTAGAAAATGTATGCTACGAAAGCATACCTACGTGTATAATAGTGGAATAGTATTTGTATCTTATTCAATTAATGAGCATAATATTAACTTATGTAATAATTTGCTTCTATGGTTTTATATATGACTTTGTAAGTTTGATTTGATTAGTAACATTGAGTTGAAAAAAAGAATATTATTCTTCCTTTTATTTTAATTTAAAGTACATGGGTTAATTGTAAAACTATAATTGGCAAGTTTGAGAGCTCCATATCTAATTACTAATTTCTAAAAATCGATTAGTCATGTAATCTCACGACTATTAAGAGGTAATAATAAGATCATCCACTAGAAAAATCTTCATAAAAGAAATTTTAAGAACTTGGTTTGGTTGGTGAAAGTTGTTAAGAAGAAAGTGGCTACGTTGGTCATTGGATTATCTTTGTTTTTTTAATGCTTTTCAAATATTATATGGTATAGTAGATGACTCGAAAAAAAAAATTATATAGTATTGTTTTTGTATAATGACTAGCTTTAGGTGAAAACCACCTTTATTTGTAGAAGTTATGGTTTTATCTAAGAAACAATTTAAATTAAAGCATTAAACATAAACAAATGTGATTAAATATTACAAGGAGGCGTTTACCCAATACTACAACTCAACCCACTCCTCGACATGATCTCCTTAATCTTTCTTACAAATTATATATTTTTAATTTTAATTTTGTCAACACAGTTTTTTATAATTTTATTGGTTTTGAAAAACTATAAAATGTACTATTAACAAAACAAAAGGAAAAATTTATAGTCATTAGATTTCTATTGATATCGACGTTACAAAATGGTTCATGTGAATTATATGTTGTAGACTAAAACAAAAAAAATTGCATGAAAAAAATTGTAGTCTAGTAATTTTTATTAAAGTTGGCGTTACAAAAAAAAAGAAGATATTTTACGATGCAAGATAATATGATTAGTTTTGTTTTGTTTTAAAATTTTGAAATGAAAGTTTGTAACTCTCGTTTCATCCTTGTAATAATGAAGAACTCAAATTTCAAATTAAGAAAATCATTAATTTTATTTTTGTTGTCAACGGGATAATTAGTTTTCTTTGAATAAAAAAAACAAAAAAACTTAAATGGCGGCATTAAAACCATTTAATATTATCTTTAAAATAATGATAATTAACATTCCAAACTAATTTTTTGTCGTCATCATCTCTTGTTCCTCTACTTTCCAAAACACATTGTGACTAATATTTATAGTTAAGATTCAGGTTAGAGGTTGGGAGAAATCAAAACTTCTTCTCTTCTTTACCAAATAAAACTTTTCATTAACCCTCTCTTTATGTTCTTCTTCTTCAAAGTTTAGTTCAAAGTTTTTTAATTTTTGAGTTTAAAATGGGTGAGATTATTGGTCACAAAGATGGACAAATATGGTTACCTTCTCATGTTCTCCAAGATCCTTTGTTTGATCATTCCAATAAACATAAGGTTTTGTATCATCTAATATAACATTTAAGTTCTCTAATTGGTTATAATTATGCTAAAAATTTTCGTTTTATGTTTAATCTTTGTTAATTTTTCATATGGATACAGAACTCCGTCAAGAACCACCACCACCACCACCACCATCACAATATCAATATCGGTGGATTTCGCCGGCCCGCCCCGGCTTCTCTTAGAGAAACTTTTCCTTTGGTATTTTCTTTAAATTATTTTTTTTGAAAAAATATCGTTATTCACATTATTATGGAATTTAATACGAATTTATGTTAAAAATATTCAACATATTTTTGTGTGTGTGTTGAAGAACTATAATACAAGACCAAAGCAACAAAGCAATTGGCAAAAGAGTAAAGGAGAGGATCGAATGCAAGCATTCTTCTTGGTTTCCCCCGGCCGTACAACTTCCGGCACCGGAGTTTTTCTTCCGGCCACCGCTTCTCATCAACCTACTAAAAAACCAGGTTATTATTAATTTTTTTTTTTGACGGCAAATCTCATTAAGGTTTCGTTAATGTGCTTCCCACTAGGAAAAACACGACAACCGTAGTGCTTACATGAGAACATACAAAGTTTTTAGACCATGCTTTTTTGGTAATATCGTCCACTATCGTATTCTATTAATTTAATCTATACTAATTATATATATGAACCAAATGTTTTGCAAATGCGTCATATAAAAATCCTTATAGTTTATCGTCTTTAGATATTTTTATGCATTTTTTGGATCATTTCGCTAACAATAATACCATTTAGACTCATTAATGTACGATTTGTTTGTAATGAAAATTTTATTTTATGATAACGAAACTATGGTTATATAGTTTGCTCGCCGGTGCTTCTTCCATCTCGTGTGGTTCAAGCTCTCAACCTCAACGTTCACAACAATGGTATCCACATTTCTCCGCGTTCAGGTTTTTATTTCCCGACTTTCCTTTACATTTTTCGCTATTAAAATGCATAATGTTTCTATCGAAAAACTCGTTTTAAAGATTGTTTTTGAATTGTAGAAATTCGAGAAAATGATATGAAGAAGAAGAGGAATGAAATGGTGGTAACACCTAAGGACAATGTAGTCGAAACTCCGATTGATTCGCCGGAGAAACTCTTACCGGAAGAATGGATTTATTGATATGACTTTATATTATTACTAATGTGGAAAAGTAGAATCAAAAATAAAAACTAATGAAAGATTCTATGATGGATTCTTATGATCGTGTATGATGCTTCGTTTACACATTGTTGTTAGAGCAATAATAAAGATTAACAAGTTTGTGACTATGTATATTTTCATATTGTAATATCCTTATATTGCAATTTTCTTTTTCTTTTGTATGTATTGGGTTTTTTTTGATAAATAAAAAAGTTGAGTTGGGTTATTTATGTGAAATCGAATTAAGCGGGGTTATAACGTAACATTTCAAAACGTTAGAGACTCGTTTTAGAAATAAAATAAAATTTTAAGAGACACGTTGATGTTAAAAGCAGACTCTTTTTTTTCTTCTTCTTGCTCTCGATAATCGCCATTGTTGTATCAAGCTCTCTCCTTTCGAAACCCTAGATCTCACCTCTCGTCACCTTTCTTCTCTCGCCATGAAGCTCGTCAGGTTTGGTTTCTCTTCAATATGCAGACTTCTCGTTTGTGTTCTCTCTCTCTATATCCTTTTTGTTTAGTTGTTCTCTGGATTCGTTTGATTTTGTATTTGGATTTGTTCGCAGGTTTTTGATGAAATTGAACAATGAAACAGTCTCAATCGAGCTTAAGAACGGAACTATTGTTCATGGAACTATTACAGGTAAGCTTTTCTTATTCTCAGCTCTATTTGGGGGTTTAGGGTTTTGCTCAGAATCTAGGATGCTTCGTATACCATGGCTCTTTGTATCTGCAATGGATTAGGTTTAATTTGAGTTTAGAGAGAGTGTGAGTGACAATGGGAAGAGTCAGATGAAGATGATTCACGCTAGGAGATAGTTTAGTTCTTCTTCACACTTGATCTCCCATGAGATAGTTTAGTTTCTCTTCTTTGATTGTTTAGTATCACCATTCACTAATGGAGCTCTCCTAGTTACAGATTCTGAAGTGTAGTTTTTGTTATTTGTGACCATACTTAACGAATTTAGAGTTTACGAAATGCATTGTCGGTTTCAAGAATTGACTGGCGCTGCTGGAGTCAGCTGCAGAACACTAGATCTATGAGACTGTTTAGTTCTTCTTTGTAATCTGATCATTCATAAGCTGCAGTAGCAATCATCAATCACACCACTGACCGGTTTGTTATCTACGGGCAATGACTTATTGCAGGTGTAGATGTTAGTATGAACACGCATTTAAAAGCTGTGAAACTCACTTTGAAAGGGAAGAACCCAGTTACTTTAGACCACTTAAGTGTCAGAGGAAACAACATTCGTTATTATATTCTCCCAGACAGCTTAAATCTCGAGACTTTACTTGTCGAAGACACTCCAAGAATCAAACCGAAGAAGCCAACGGCAGGTAACATAAACATACCGTTCAATCTCTCTTCAACCATTCTTAACATAAATGCTTATGGGTTTATGCATACTCTTTATCGTTTTATTGTTTTCATCGGTATTAGGGAAGATTCCACCAGGTGGTCGGGGACGTGGGCGTGGAAGAGGCCGTGGACGTGGCCGTGGTCGTTAAGGACTTTGCACTTATTACAACGTTTGGTCTTTTCTTCTGTAAGAGCAAGGATGATAAAAGATCTATTTTGTAGTGAGGATTTGAGATTTGATATGTTATTACCAAAACTCATAGCACAATGAAAACAATCAATGTCTTTTTATTGTTCATTTGATTACTTTTATTACATAATCTTGACATTTTATTCCAAGAATTTGGCAAAAGCCATAGATTAAACCAAAACAGAGCCTTTCATCACAGTCACAGCTTTGCCAGTGAGCAAAACTCTCTGCTTCTCTTCATCATAATGAACCTTCAGTGTTCCACTCCGACGCGAAGCCTGAAAAACAAATTTGTTGATTCTGTAAAACCACGTGTTGCTTCTTAGCTTCAAGCAAGTTTTAAGGACAGAGGAGGAATCACCGCGTAAGCGAGGAAGTCACACTTGTTCATCTTGAGGCTCCAGTAATGTGCTAATGAACAATGTGCACTTCCACACACAGAGTCCTGAAGAGGTAAAAGGTGAAGACTTTAGAGGAGGGTTGGTGTTAGGCTTCTGCCAATGAAAATGCGGGTCGGTTTCTTAACCTCAATGAGTCCTAGTTTAGGAGCAAAGAGTCGACTGCAGAAATCGTAAGCAGATCCTTCAGGAGCAGCCGCGGTAACAATCATTACTTTGCCTGGACATTTCATGATTTCATCAGTTCTTGGCTGCAACTTAGTAACAGATTCCCAAGATGAAAGCACAACCTGTAATGAACTAAGAGAAACACTTAGAACATAAATGAATAAGAACATGAATGAATAATGAATAATAAACACTTAGACCATGGTTTGATCTGTTGAAGTTGATTTAGTATCTCCTTTCAAAGGATTAAAGACGCGTTTATCGGTTGTAGTTCCTCTGACATCAACAATGGTAGCTCCATTCAAGGCTTTAGAGAACATAGAGACATCATTAGAACCATACTCACAAGTTGTAATCACAGGGAAGTTCAATTGAATCAAGAAAGATCCTTTTGATTCACAATCATCAAGCCTTTTAGCAGTTAAAATCACCGAGTGAGTAGAAAACTCAACCGTGTCACAAGAACCAACCAAACCGTTTGAGAAGATAATGTGAGCAGCTGCTAATGTTGCATGACCACATATATCCATCTGTGCAAGAAGATACATTGAGCTTTTATCAAATGTTGATTGTAAAGTTACATTAAGGAAATCAAAGTACCTCTGCTACGGAAGTGAACCATCGAAGAAGAAAGCGCGGTGATGAATGCAGAGGATCAGAGCCAATGAGCTGAGTAAGGAAACAAGTCAATGGAAGATCAAACTCAGCAGCAAGAGACTGAAGCCAAGAGTCATCTCTCTTATGATCATCTTCAAGAAAACACACTACTGCTTGGTTCCCCTTGAAAGGTGACTCAGTGAATGCATCAACCTATTTATCAAAAACAACATTTCAATTGCAAAGGAAGAAGAAAAGTAGTAAAAAAATTACACACTTACAATGAAGAACTTGAGAGGTTTCTTCATGATTATGAGCTCTCCTTTGTGTTTTGATATCTACCACATCTTAAGCAAACTTAGACTTATATATATAAAATTTTGCACGTTTTGATTTAGAAGAACAGCTGTATAAGGAAACAAACAAACAAGAATCATTGATTGATAATAAATATGGGACCAAATAGGGTAAGATAACAACACTTTTGGAGTGAAACCCAAGAAACACAACAACACATTTTGGGACTTTCAGTTCTTCGGTTCCATTCGGTTTGGCTCTTTCGGTTTCGGTTCGCAAAAACTAGAACTATTCGATTCCTAAAATATTTCGGTTCGTTTTCGTTTGAATTAACTAACTATTCGGGCACTAGCGTGCGGATACTTTTGAGATTTTTTGTTGTTGTTATTTTCGGATATTTTTGGGTATATTTTCGGATATTTTGGGATATTTTTGATATTTTTAGATATTTTTAAGTATTTTATATACTTTCGGCTCGGTTACCTGTTCGATTCCGGTTCGGTTCAGATTTTTTTGGTAGCAAACAAGGTTTGTGCCGCTTTGTGGTACATTTTCGGATATTTTAAAGTATATTTTTAGGTATTTTTGGATATTTTTAAGTATTTTATACACGAAAATTATCCACTCATAATTTATATTCCAAGAATGTGCCAATGCCACAATGTTGCATGATCACATATCTTCACAAGTTATAAGATTCTTTGTTTATTATAAAGAAGATGGTTTAAATTTTAATTTTATCAAGAACTTGATAACATTTTTTGGTTCCAAATGTCATGACTTTTTGAAGTCAAGGATCAAACTAAAACAGAGCCTTTCATCATAGTCACAGCTTTGCCAATGAGCAAAACTCTCTGCTTCTCTTCATCATAATGAACCTTCAATGTTCCACTCCTTTGCGAAGCCTTTAAAAACAAAATTTCCAAAACTCAATCACATTCACTAGCTATTCAAAAATGGCTAGTAAAGTTATTGATAGAGGGCAAGAGAGAAGAGTCACACTTGTTCATCTTGAGGCTCCAATAATGAGCTAATGCACAATGTGCACTTCCACACACATAATCCTAAACAAACAAAAGATGAAATGTAAGTTAAAACTATATAAGTAAAGAAGAGTAAAGTTGATTTTTAACCTCATTGACTCCTAATTTGGGAGCAAAGATCCTACTACAAAAATCGTATATGGATCCTTTAGGAGCAGCAGCTGTAACAATGATCCATTTTTCGGGGCATTTCGCGATATAATCCATTCTTGGCTCTAGTTTAGTGACATGTTCCCAAGTTGGAAGCACAATCTAAAAAATCATGAGACCATGAGAGCATATATATTGAAAATTAGAGAAATGAAATGAAGTTGAGAGCATTTCTTGAAATGGTAACTATACAATGATTTTATCGGTTGAAGATGCTTTGGTAGCTCCATTAAAGGCTTTACAGATGGTTTTATCGGTCGTGGTTCCTCGGATATCAATAATGGTAGATCCATTTAAGGCTTTTGAAAACATGGAGATATCTTTGGAGTTGTTGTATTCACATGTTGGAATCACAGGGGAATCCAATTCGATCAAGAAAGATTCATCGTGCTTGCGAGTTTCTTGAACCCTTTTAGCAGTTAGAATCCCCGAGCGGGTAGCAAACTCGATTGTTTTAGAATCAATCAAATCGTTTGAGAAGAGAATGTGAGAGGTTGCTAAAGTTGCATGAGCACAAAGATCAACCTACAAGAACACAAGAACCTTAAGCTCTCATAATCTAATGTTTTCATTATCTTTAAAAGCATTTAGATATGATTATAACTTGAAAACCTCAAGGATTGGAGTGAACCAACGAAGAGAGAAATGTGGAGGAAGCAATCCATTGAGTGGTATAACAAAACAAGTCAAAGGAATGTTGAACTCAGCCGCGAGAGATTGAAGCCAAGAATCATCCTCTCTTTGGTTCTCCTCATCAAGAATGCATACTACTGCTGGATTTCCTTTAAAGGCGGACTCGGTGAATGCATCAACCTGTTTATCAAAACAACATTTCAAAGAGAACTTACTACTCATTGCAAAGAAACAAGAGAAAGTATCTTAGATTAGTAAAAACATTAAACATTACCATGAAGAACTTGAGAGGCTTCTTCATGATTATGGCTATGGTTATGTTTTGATATCTACCACAACTTACAAACTTGGACTTATATATATCTATTAAGCAAAACACACAAATCTAGAAATAACATGTTGCACGTTTTGGTTTAGTAGAACAGCTGTAAAAGGAAACAAACCAAACATGAATCATTGATTGATAATAAACATGGGACCAAAATGGTAAGATAACAACATTTTGGGAAACATGTAAAGGGACCTAAGTTGGTGAAGACAAAGACAAGACATTAGGATCATATATGTATGATTAAAAGATTACAAATGGATCATAACATTAGGAAGACAAAGGAAGAGTTAGTACATAAGAGTTCATCAATTCAACAAGAACACAAAGTACATTCAAATGTGATAGTCTTTTGTTTATCGAAAACTCGATAGACTTTTACTTCCATAAGGTTGAAACATTATGATGAGACAAAGCCTTCCATTACAGTCACAGCTTTGCCAATGAGCAATACTCTCTCCTTCTCTTTATCGAAACGAATTTTCAATTTTCCACTCCTATGAGAAGCCTACAAAACAAATATAGTAGCAAGCCAAGAACTCATGTGGCTTTTGTTGCTGATTCTCTTTATAAGATTTCTATAAAGAGAAAGAGAGATTACCGCATAAGCGAAGAATTCAAACTTGTTCATCTTGAGACTCCAATAATGTGCTAATGCACAATGTGCACTTCCACATACAGAGATCTGAAAAAGATCCAAAGCAACATTGGTAAGATGATTTTTTTGTTTCACTTATCACAATAGTTTGTTTTGTACCTCATTGTTCCCTATCTTCGGGCCAAATACTCGACTAACGAAATCATAGGACGATCCTTGAGGTGCAGCAGCAGTGACTATTAACATTTTACAAGGACACTTTGAGATATCATCAAGTCTTGGTTCTAGTTTTGTGACATCTTCCCACGACGAAAGCACTACCTATAATCAACATTTTAAGATCAATATGTGACTCTATATCATAGATGCAACAACATAAACAATAAGCAAAGAACTTATGGAGTTTTTCTTGAAGTGCATACGATGATTTTATCGGTTGAAGCTGCCTTGGCGGTGCTAGTTGTTGTAGTTCCTATGATGTCAACAATGGTTGATCCGTTTAAGGCTTTGGAAAAGATGGAGATGTCATCATTGTTGGAGTTGTACTCACATGTTTGAATCATAGGTAAGTTCAATTCGATTAAAAATGACTCTTCTTTGGCTTCACATTCGTACAACTCCAATGTTTCGGGAACCTTTTTAGCGGTTAGGATCCCCGAATGGGTCGCAAACTCGATTGTATCCGAAGAACCAACCATACTTTTTGAGAAGAGAATGTGAGCAGATGCTAAGGTTGCATGACCACAAATATCCATCTGCATTCAAAAAAGAACTTGATTAAGTGTTATTAGCTCAACTGGAAAAGGCCCGGACCAAAACTCTAGAGGTCACAGGTTCGAGTAGCACTTGAGTCCGAACTAAATCTAGATAAATAAAGCAATTGAAATCGGAAAACTGAATTGAAAAAAACAACGAACCTAAACCAAGTTGGATTTAGAAAATATCCGAATGATTCCACTTTTTGAGAACCAAAAATTGAACTGAACCGAAATATTTCAGATAACCGAAAGTATTCAAAAATACCCAGAAATATATACTCAAATGGTTACTAATTCAATCGAAACTGCACTAGAGCCGAATCCGAACCAAACCGAAAAATCTTCCAGTTCCAATATGGTTCCAAAATTTTGAAACCAAATTAGCCGAACCAAACCAAACAGAACAAAAGAACGGGTTTTAGCCCTAGACAAGACCATATAACATGTTCTGTTCCCGGTCTAGGGGATTATGGACCTTGGCCAAACCTTCTAGTCATAAAAAGAATATCAAACAAGAACGATGCAAAGACCTCGAGGAAGCGGGTGAACCACCGGAGGATGAAGCGTGGTGGATCAAGAAGATTGGATCTAGTGATCTTAATAAGAAAACAAGTCATAGGAAGATTGAATTCAGAAGCAAGAGATTGAAGCCAAGAGTCATCTCTCTCATTCTCATCATCAAGAAAACACACAACAGCTGGATTCCCTTTGAAAGCTGAATCAGTAAATGCATCAACCTATTTGTATATCAAACAAACACATTCATCAATCTTTATCAAAAGCTTAAAGTCTAAAAACATTTCTCAACCAAAGAAGAAGATAATAGAGTTTACCACAAAGTACTTTACATGCTTCTTCACATTCATGGCCATAGATGATATGTTTCTTCTTCTTTATGTTACAAATCTGAATCTATCTTATTGTTGACATATAAGTATTTGGCAAATTATAATATTATATCTCATTTCTCTCTATTAAAAAAATGTAGAGACCAAAACACGAGTAACCACGTTGTTATATTCAATATATATATTTTCTGTCGAAAAAGATTACCACTATCAACTTTTAAGACACAAAATATTTGGAAGATTTTTTTTTGTGAACAATAAAAAATCGACAATTGTAAGTGAATATATTTTGAGGATTCTTGTCATCAATTAAAAAAATTAAAAAAATTGACCACGATACCAAAAGACATTTTCTATCAAATTAAACAATATAACGATAGTAGAATGCAATAATACATCTTTAACAACTCACTCACTCTTCTACATTTTGGTATAATAAATAGGACATGAAATATATATGAATCTTTTTTTTTTGATATATGAAATATATATGAATCTTTTGTATTATGAAAACGATAAAAGAAGAGTATTAGCCTAAATCATTTTTAGTTCATGGTTGATAAGCCAATTTTTTAATGATACTAAAAGAGAAGTCTTACTAAACTCAATAAAATAGTTGCTTTGCTTCCTATCGTTTTTATTTCTACATTTTTATCATTTTTTTTGTTTGACAACAAATGAAACAAGATAAGTGAATTATTATTTCTTCACTTTCTTATTTCTTTATTCATCGTTATTAATATATGGTACATAGATAACGATTTTGTATTGTTGATATGAAATTAAAAAAAAAAGTTTGCATGAGAAAAATGAAACGTTGTAGTTGGCCTTGGTCTATAATTTACATCGCTTAAGTTTATTTACTGCCGATGTTAAGGTCTACTCCAACGAAGTTCGACTCCACTAAATCGCCCCGCGTAGTAAAGTTATTTGGCTATAGTTCGGACCTTATCGATCCAATCGTTGACAAAATAATATAATTTATTAAGCATTAGACCATAGACCTAAAAGATTAAATTAGAAATAAAAAAAAAACTAAAACTTACACCAAAAATACTAAATCAATATCTAAAAAAATATAAATTAATTTTAATATTTATTTTTAACTTTTGAAAACAAAGCTTGACTGATACTTTTCTACAAATTTTTATTTTATGATATTTCTCATACCTTTTTTAACCTTTTTCTTCATTTTTATTTGGCAACAATAAATAGAAAATAATTATTTTACCTAAAAACAAATGGGCCAAACGTCATATTTGGGCCTAGACTAAAATAACCTCGAAAGTAAAATTACCAAAATAGCCCTTGTATTTCTTAGCCGCGTAAGTTTCCTATATACTTGGGCGGATCATCTTCATCTTCTCCTTCTTCTTCTTCCTTAGAAACAATCTCAAAATATCTCAAATCTAAATTTGCGCCTTTTCCGCTTCCTCTTGCTCCGTCAATACCCACCTCCACCGGAAAATCTGCGAAGGTTCGTTTTGAATCATCATCATCATCTTCTTCTTCCTTCTTTGATTCTCTTTCTGGGTTTTTTCTCAGAAACCACCATAGAGAGAAAATCACGTAATTGATCTACGAGGAGATTTTTATCTTGTTCTGATCATCATCAGCTCGTTGTTTGTTCTTCTCTAATATCCCATTAAGATGAGAATATAGCTTGATTCGTTTTAATTTCAATCGTATCTTTTTCCTCTGTTTCTATTGAAATTAGGGTTTTAGTGATCGTTAAAGTTTAGCTAATTGAATTGGTTTTTCTTCACGAGGGCTTTCTTATTTTGTTGTTTAGATGAGATTTTGTCAGAAAAGTTATCGCCTTTTGGTGTTTCCTTGAATCAAATCCAATTGCCATTTGCGTCATTGTAATCGTGTATAACTCATGAATGATTCTTTTGTTTTTTGCTTTTCTTGCAGATGGGTTACAGAATGGTTTATCGATCTCTCTCGGAGTTGTTTCCGCAGGTAAAAAGCTCTTATCTTTTACCTCCTTTCACGATTTTTTTGATATCTTTTCTCACCGATCTGATTAAGACCGCATTCAACGATACGATTTTGATACAGATTGATGCAAGGATTTTGAAAGCTGTCGCCTTTGAGCACCCTAAAGATGCTGATCAAGCTGCAGCTGTAGTTATTTCAGAGATTGTTCCGCAGTTTTACGCAAATTTGGCTGATAGTTCTACACAATCTGGGAACAAGATATCCGGGAATAAGCGAAACAACAAAGGTACTTGTTTCTGTCTTTAAGTAAAACTTCAAGTCTTTTATTTTCGATTATCATGTTTGTGGATGTATGGTGATGAATTTGGCTGTTGAAAATGCAGTAAAACGTGATAGGCAAAAAGGTGTGTTGATTGATTCAGAGACGGGTGCTTCTTCTTCAGGAACTGCCTTGCTGGCTCTTGATTGCGACCATGGAACAAGGGCCTCAGTTACTGAATCACATTCTAATAGTAATCAATTGACGAATGTGATGCCAATTGGTGATCTTGATATTCAGAGCAAAGTAGTGACCGGGATGAGCGGATTGATGGAGCCTGGAGTGGATAACTTCGTTCAGGCAGGAACCAAATCAACTAGCAACGGTTTGCAAGATGACCAAGCAAAATCAACCAGAAGCGCTGTTTCAGAAGACGCTGTGCATGAGCAGATTGATCCTGCAGAGAATTCAACAATTTCACAGAAATCATCTCATTCTCAACTTGGATTTGGGAGTTCAGATGTTGTGAAAGAAACGTCAGGTGGTTCAGTGGGTGGTGAAAATAATGATGCAGAGCTGAGTGGTTCAAATCTCGTGGACGAGACATCAAATGGTTCCTTAACCGTTGAAAATGGTGATCAAGAGCTGGGTGATGCTTTTAGCTCAATTGTTAGCAGATCAACCGAGGGATGCAACATTGAGCACCTTGAACAGATCATTGAAGATGCCAAAAGTAACAAGGTGTGCTAACTAGTATATTTCGGAGTTATGTGTAATACTGTTTCCTTAGCAATATTTCACTATCATTCTTTTTTCCGATAATGATGTAGAGAACCTTGTTCACTGTGATGGAGTCGATTATGAACTTGATGAGAGAAGTTGAACTTCAAGAGAAGGAAGCAGAAAAGGTGAAGGAAGATGCTACTAGAGGAGGCCTTGATACACTTAAAAAGGTTGAGGAGCTGAAGAAGATTCTAGCACACGCAAAGGAGGGAAACGACATGGTGGCTTTATTTTACTGATAGTTCGTTGATTCTGGTTTGATAACGTGCTTAGATAATAAGGAGCTAATCTTCCTTAATGTCACAGGATGCTGGAGAAGTTTATGGGGAGAGGTCAATTTTGACCACTGAAGTAAATGAGCTTGAAAATCGCTTGCTCAACTTATCAGAAGAACGAGACAAGTCCCTTTCTGTTCTTGATGAGGTCCGTGCACGTCACATGCTTTAGATGATCTGCTCAAAATCTGTTCTGTTTCATTGATGCTTTCTTAACAATACACTATTGACATCTGCCATTTCCGGCTGGAAGATTTACTTTGTTTGTTCTTTTATGACATTCAGATGCGTGCAGCTCTTGAAATGAGACTAGCGGCAGCTCTGGAGATTAAAACTGCTGCTGAACAAGAAAGGCAAGAAAAGGAAGCTTCTGCAAGGAAGGCTCTTGCTGAACAAGAAGCAATCATGGAGAAAGTTGTCCAAGAATCAAAGCTTCTACAGCAGGAGGCAGAGGAAAATTCTAAGGTAACAACATCACACTGCCTTGGGATTGCCACAAACGAATGTTTTTGTAGTCACAAATAACTTCTTAACATATCTTTTTGTGTGTCTGCAGCTGCGAGATTTTCTTATGGACCGTGGAAAAATTGTCGATTCCTTGCAGTAAGTCCTCTTATTATGTAACATCATTATGTAAACCTCTCGTATATCGATACTTATTATCCGTTTATAGCAACTTTCTCTCAGTTAAAAGATAGGGCATAGAATCTGAATATGCCGTGATATATTTGCTATTGAGATGTAAATGGTTAGAGCCTTAGGGTGGAATCTTGTCCTCTAGGTGATCTTAACTTGTCTTGGCTCTAATTGGTGTTTGCCTTGAACAGAGGAGAAATCTCTGTGATCTGCCAGGACATCAGACTTTTGAAAGAGAAATTCGATAACCGAGTGCCGTTGAGCCAATCAATCACCTCAAGCCAGACTAGCTGCAAACTGGCTTCTTCTGTATCATCCATGAAGAGCTTATCGTTGGAGAAGCCTTTTGAGCCATCGAATGAAACACATGAAGCCGCCTTAGGCAACAACATGAGCAGCAGCAGCAGCAGCCCAAAAGCTTCTTCGGTTAATGAGATAAAAGACAAAGGTAAGGCGATCATGGAAGAAGATGATGGTTGGGACATCTTTGACAAAGAAACAGAGCTTTAAGTAAGTGTCTTCCCATGGAGAAGACTTAAAGTTTGGCCTGTGAGAATAATAAAAGAGATATGAGAAGTGGCTTTTTTTGGTGTTTTTTTTGTGTGTGGGTTGATTCTCTCTTCACTTCCATAAGAGCAAAACAAAAACTTTGGATCTTTGAGCTAATCTTCACCATTAGTATTATCATATAATATTGAGTTCTTCTTTCCTCATTGTATAGTTTACTCTTTTTGGTTACTCTTCATGGAAGTGACAAACAAACCCAAAAATTTTGCTTGTTTTGTAATAGAACTATTTGAGTATTTGGCTACTTTAATCTTCATGCAGATAGATGTATTTTAGAGAAATTCCCTTAGATAGCATACTTTTGTGTTTTTGGACCATATGTAGCATATAAGTCCAAAATTCTCAACCCTAGCATATTTAACACACGGTATACCGAAAATATCTCTGTCTAATTTAGGGTTTAGTGTTTAGTGTTTAAGGAAAATGAGAACCCTATAAGCCACATTTTAAAAATGGTCAGGGATAAAATGGTCATTCTAACATTTTAAAAATGCTACACGTGGAAAACCTTAAGCCACATGCTAAATGTGTCCAGAAAATGAGAAAATGTGCTATATTTGAGAATTGCCCTATATTTTATTAATTTATAGAGAGATTATTTGGATCAAAAACGCAATTTGATATTCGGAGAAAATTATTGGTTGATGGATGTATTAATTATATTGTAGGTTCAAGTTGTAAAAACTTTCAAAAGAGAAGTGGAGATGGATGAAATGTTTATATATTATAAAGGAAGAACACTTTTATTCTTTTATTAACAACTCAAACAAATAACTATAAGAAAACTACATACAATCAAATTATACATTACTCTAAATGATTTCCGGTTTGAAATTATGGTTCGGTTCACTGTTTTCCGGTTTAGTTCGAATGATTCATCAGGCTCTTGAAAACTGAGGAGTTGGTATAGAGCTTTTATTCCCATTACCGCACACCACCAATGCCTTAAGATCATCATCCGTAATTCTCTGAATAAATTTTGACAAATTAAAATCAAACAAGTAATGTGATATTATATTATCATTTATGCATGAAAATATTAATACAAGACAAAGAAAAGAAAAAGAAAAGAGATAAACCTTTTTATACTTCGTTAAATCCTTGAATCGTGAGAAAATTTCGTTCAATTTCTCATCATCAATTTCATATCCCAACTGATTAAAATAAATCATATAAACATATAAATATAAACATCAAATTAATATCTAATCTCTTATATATTTGGATAATGTTATATATTATATCACGAAGGTCACATACCTCTTTAAGCCTATCTTTTACTGCATGACGTCCACTGCATATATATTCACATTTTTGGATTTAATTATATGAATTCAACAAGGTATGCATATAGTTTTTATTATATGTAAAATTAACAAGAAATGTTACTTATAGTAGAATAATATTTTACCTAAGCTTTCCAAGAACAATGCTTGAACTTTGAGATTTTGCAATCCCAATATCTTCTGGTGATAAGATCTCATATGTACTCCGATTTTTCAACATTCCATCCTGCAAAAATGTTTTTTTTATTAATCTAATCATATTCAAAATTTTTAAAAAAATTTATGTCATAAATACAATAAAATATAGAATTTATAGGGAACCTGGTGAATGCCACTCTCATGAACAAAACAATTAGCTCCAACTATAGGTTTATGTGGTTGAATATACAAGCCTGTATACTTTTGAACCTGCTCAAGAATTTACATATTCTAGTCAAATTATTATAAGGTCTAATACAAATGAATTGTGTGTATATATATAAAGTTACCATTTGGCTAGTAGCCATGATTTGGCGTGTGTCTATATTTGTGTAAAGACCATCCATCACATATGCTCCACGACATTTCAAAGCCATCACAACCTATATATTTACCAAAAGAAATATATTCATGTTAATGATCACCATCATCATCATCATGGTAATTGTAATTTCGAGGTGATTTAAATCTCTATGTATCCAGTAAAGGGTCACATTATGTTAGGTACGGTTTTTTATGGGTTTAGGACTTGAATTCTATGGGGTTTAGAAAGTCGGTTTTTGAGGCTATAATGGATTCGTAATTTTTTATTTGTACAATCAATAAATAAAATCGTAAGACGGATGTTTACTTCAATTCGACTTTTTTCTCTTTAAGTTTTCCAGTTTTTTGTCTAGGTTAGCTCGGGTTAATTCACAACGGTAATTAATGATGATGATGATGATACCTCTTCAAGTGATGCATTCCCACTTCTTTCACCTATTCCATTGATAGTTACTTCAACTTGTCTAGCTCCCGCACATACACCCTAATACACATATATATAACTTAACCTTGTTGTTCTATATGTAGTAATATGCTTGTTCTTTTGCATGCCACCATAAGAATATAGACACAAAAGAAAGAGTTAGTGAACGTACGGCGAGTGTGTTGGCAGTAGCAAGACCAAGGTCATTGTGACAATGAATGCTAAAGACAACATCATCAATTCCAGGAGTGTTTGCTTTGAGATATCTCACCATCTCTCCGAACTCTTGTGGGATGTTGTTCCCCACCGTGTCCGCGAGTGTCAACACCGTAGCACCCTCTTTTATCACTTCTCCCATAATCTTGCATAGAAACTCCTTCTCCGACCTGAATCACACACACTAGTGTTTAAACTTTTATGTAGATGCACGAGAGTATAAGCCAGATAAGCCACCGATTAGGGTCACTAAAATTTGATGAGATGTGACATGATCGAGATATATTTAAGGGTTTTAGAAATATGAACCTGCCACCATCTTCAAAACCAAAGGCGATGTCACTAAAGCCTAAGCTTTTAGCGAAACGAATACTACTTTTGGCCATGTCGATCACTTCTTCTTTAGTCTTTTTCAACTTATATTTCATGTGAATGTCACTAGTAGATGTGAATAGAAGTATCCTCGGCCTTTTAGCATACTTCAACGCCTCCCAAGTCGCCTCGATGTCTCTTTCTTTGCATCGTGCCATGGCGCATATCACCGGAAGGTAACCTGTTTCCTCATCAACCTAAGCAAAACAACACTATATTATGTTTACTATGTAGCTTTCTTTAAAAAACATGTTCAAGTTTTTGACGTTTACTATAATTCTACTTGTAGTTTTTGTTTTCTAGTTTAAAAATTAATTGATAAAAATTATAGATTGACCTATATTTTTAACTACAAAAAAACCAACTTAATGTAATAGTCGGCCATGTGACATAAATTAAAAATGTAAAAATCTATACATATTCTTGAAGTCAAGTGAGTTTATCATGTGCAAATTGTTCTTTTTGGTTCTAGTCATCTATAAAAAAAATCCTAAAAATGGCAAAAAAATAGTTCTGACCATAACTTATCGACAAATAGTTCCTTTCACTGGAAACAAGTGCATGATTCGGACTCTGACTAGTGGAGGTGGTGCAATCACTGACACACTTGCTCCTCACGGCTTTTATTTAGAATTAAAAAAGTTGAGCCTTGACGATAAAATTTGAGCATATATATATATATATATATATATATATATATGAAATCATTATATTATCATTTTAAGTGAAGGAAATAAAGAAACAACCTCGTTACCAACGGTCTTGGCGATAGTTTTAACAGTTTCTAACTCATCCTCGGAAGATCCAGGGAAACCAACTTCCATGATGTCGACTCGGAGTTTAGCAAGTTGTCTAGCAATCTCTAGCTTCTGCGGTGGAGTAAGTGCTCCACCGGGAGCTTGTTCGCCGTCACGGAGGGTTGTGTCAAACACACTGACATAGTTCTTGTCGGGGAGCTTGTTAGGTTTGTACTCCTGCCACCGTTCCACGACCGGTTTGAGATCATTAGCACTTGTTGCCACCTTTTCGGACACGGAGGAGCAACATGATGAGATGAACAAGTGCGGCTTGTTGTGTGGGCGTTTTAGGTGGAGAGAAGGTAAAGAAGATCCAATAGGTGACATTGACCGGACATTAACCATCGTGGAACTTGTGGTGAGGATCATAGAGGAAGATGTTAGAAGTGATGAAGCCATAACTATATGGAGAAAGAGAGAGATGATTGAAAATAGTGAGAAAATTGTTTTGAGATAAGATGGAGAATATGTGCAGAGTGTGACTCTATTTATAGATAGAAGACATGTTTATTGAGTTTTAAAAATTTATATGATTAAGAACGTGTCATTATTTTTATTTCAATCATTGTTTGCAATTTGTAATTAATATATTTTACTCAACTTTGTTTTGTCGTCTTAACCTAATGGCAAGTAGTTACTCTCACTTGAATCAAGTGCACGGTTCGAACTCTGGTATCGTCAGATGACAGCAGAGGTGGTGCAACCACTAACGCACTTGCTCCTCTCATATTTTACTCAACTTTAGAACCAATTAATTTCAACTCAATTGTGTAAACCTAAAAGATATAAGTTTAAATTTTATAAACAAAACTCAAAAGTTAAAAATAGTATTCACTATAGAAAATTAGTATAGAACATACTGCATTATATATATATGTAATAGAATGTGTAAATTTTTTTTTAGTAAGTATTAACATAATAAGAAGAATAATGTGTATATATATGTATCCATTTTAAAATTTCAGAACTATATTTTTAATTCAATTTTTGTTATAGAAAACCAAAACAAATAATATAAAAAGGTTATAGAAGTGTGTAGAAAAAGAATAAACAGAAAAAATGTGGTATATGTCAAAGGAGCTAAAGTGACATTTTTCCATTGGTATTATTAATCAATATTTTTCATACACTAATTTCTTTTATAAAAAATCGCACACAAGATAAGGCAAGTGTAATATGTTTGAGTCTATTTCTTTTTTAAGAAAATATCCATGGGCGAAAATAATAATAATAAAAAAAATCAAACACGACTTTGGCGAGAAAGATATGTTTCCTTCTAATCCGAATCTTTTTTTTTTAAACCACCGCTAAATAACAATAATGATGATAATGATAACATGCTTAAAAATGATGATGATAATGGTAACAAAATAATTAAAACATAAAATAATAATAATTGATTTTAATCAAACATGAATCAGGTGACTCCCCTCTGAAATTATATTATTTTTTGTTTGTTATTGCATAAAAATGTTTAATCATTTTTTTAGTAATTACAAATTATTTTCTTCTATCTCTAGTGGTAATTTTTATACGTTTTTTATAGTTTGTTTGAAACTTTAACAAAAAAAAAAGTTTCGTTGTGATCTAAAATAAGTTTGGGGAAATCGAGTCTTATTTGTTTAGCTGATCACTATTAAATTTGTAGATGTTTTTTTTTATAATAAATTTGTAAATTTATAAATGTTAACTTGTCCCACACGAAGATTGTTCTTGTTCCTTCTTACTGCTGGATAGAGTCCGATTAATATGTGCTTAAGATAATAATCATCTATCATTGATGTAACATGATGCTGGAGAAGATTATGATGAGTTGTTTAATTTTGATTATTGAACTAAAATAATCTTTGAAAATCACTTTGCTTAAGAAGAACGTGACAAAGATTAATTTGATTTGCTCAAGATTTTTGTTTTGTTCCATTAATCAATGCTTAGCAATACACTTTTTGTCTTCATTTGCAGCTTTCACGTTGTATGATTTAGCTACTTGTGTGTATAATAATAGAAAGCCATGCATGCATGCATGTTGCTATAAATAAATAAATAAATCCCTTAACAATATGATTATATGTAATTAATTTTTAATAATTTTATGAATGATTAAAACACGAGAAATGGGCAGAACTTATTGTTAATATTACACAAAAATAATGGTATGATGGATCTCTTTTATGCATGTATTGCGAGGTTTTTTTCTCCATTATTTAAAATACAGATAGGTCTCTTTTATCAATATTATTGGCTATTTGTTGTCAATTATTTTTCTTTTTTTCTTGATAACCAGGAGGTAGAATGTGGTTAGAAATTTTTAAAAACCACTAAAGAATATAAACTTCAGTTTATAGAGCATTTACCAAAAAACTCTATATTTTCGTAGGGGTTAACTCACTGATTTTGAGAAATTTTTTTAAAAAATGACACTCTTATTTTAGTGCATAGTTGAATCTTTCACTTACATAGGATGATGGTCAAATAGGTTCGGAACCTTTATTGTCTCCGTTTCTTTAGATAATAGAGATTTTATATCGGTTACTCCACTTATTTAGGCCGTATATAAAGTTTTAAGAAATTAATTGATAAAAAAATAGAAACGATGTCCATGTACCATGAAATAAAGTTTAGAATACATCAATATAAATTTAGAATGTGGTTAAATATTTTTAGAAAACACTAAAAAGTATAAACTTCAGTTTATAGAACATTTACCAAAAAACTCTATATTTTCGT